>JANBXI010000019.1:106659-267506 GCA_024271845.1 Cryptococcus sp. VH57_BW
GACGCTTCCCTGCTATTGCCAGCCGTCAGCACCACTCCCCACCCCCCCCGCAGCAACCTCACCGGCTCCACCTCCAGCACGCACACCGCGCACCGCCTGCAGACCTACGCCCTCCTGCACCACCCCGCCGCCCAGCTCCCGCTCTGCATGGACATATTCGAAGGCTACCACTGCGGGACGCACCACCCGTCCGACAAGCCGTGGCTCGCCGCGCTCGCGGCTAAGCACGGCATCTTCCCCGACGAGGCCGCCGCGCAGGCGTGGCTCGACGGCAGCGGCTGCGACGTCGAGGTGCGCAAGGCGTACATGGCCGCGAAGCAGATGGGCGTCACGGGCGTCCCGTTCTTTGTCTTTGAGGACAAGTGGGCCGCCTCGGGCGCCATGGGCACCGACGAGTTCGTCAAGGTGCGTGTGTGTGTGTGTGCGTGTGCGTGTGCGTGCGTACGTGCGGAGGAGCACGTCGGAGCACGTCGGAGCACGTCGGCCAGGCCACAAGCTGACATCCGCCTCTAGCTCCTCGAGGACATCTCCAAGCGGAGCCAGGCAGGGGGGGGGGGCACTGCCAACGGGAAGGATGCGAACGGTGACAGCTGCATGGTCGGCGCAGCCGAGACTTGTGATTGAGCGGGGCGATATGTCTGTATTTTTGGGCATTTCAGATGGGAGGTTGAGGTTGTGCGTCTATCTATATATACATACAATGTGCCGATATGTGAGATTATATGTGTATGCTACTACTCTCTCCCCCCGTCCCCCCCCCCCCCCACCCCACCCCCCGCCCACCCGCCCCGCACCGCCCCTACACCCTCCTATACAACCGATACCAATACCTAGAATTCTCCAACTTGGTCGCCCACCCTGCGCCCACCCCCTCCCCGAACCTGAACCACCTACTATCCTCCCCGCGCACCTTCTCCCACCCCTTGCCCTTCCCCGCCAAGAGCGCATCCACAATCATCCACGCCGGCCACCTGCGGCCCTCTGCCCCGACGCTCAACTCGGATATGTCGGACGCAGTGTCCACCACGAGGAAGAGCGTTCCCGGGGTGGTGTGCGCGGTGAGGCGAGCGAGGAGGGCGAGCGTCGACGGGCGGGACTGCGCGAGCAGCTCGGCGAGGGTGAAGAAGAGGGTGATTAGCGTAGGGGGCTTCGCCGACAGCAGCCCAGAGAGGTCCACCGGCCCCGCCGAGACACCCTCTACCGCCTTTTCACCGCCGTCGCCCCCCGCCGGCGACGCCATCAAGTCGCCTTTGATGTACTCGACAGAGAGGTCCGAGTCGGCAATGTGCCAGTCGGCACGGACGGCCCGCTCAAGCTTCTGCAGGAGGGAGGACCAGTTGCCGATATCCACGCCGGTCCATGTCCATGTGGGGTGGGCGTGCGGGCGGGTGAGGAGGGTCGACCGGATAAGGGCCGAGATGGCGAGCAGCTCGGAGCCGGCACCCCCGCCGAGGGAGAGCACGTGGTGCGCCGTTTGGCTGGGGGAAAGAGACGTCGTGGCGTCCTGCCCCTCCTGCCCCTCTTCAGGTGCTGGTGCGACCCCCCCGAGCCCCCCCTCGCCTCCCTCCTCGCTCTCACTCTCCGCACCCTCGTCCTCATCCTCACCCACACCATCCCGCAACGCCAGCTTCTCTATCCCCGCCTCCACCCCCACCCCCACCCCCCCCTCCCCCTCCCCCTCCCCACCAGGCATAAACACCTCCCCCACCAGGCCCGCCATCAACTCCCTAAAGCAGCACGCCCGACTCGGCACCCACCTCCCCGCATAACTCTCCAGCATCCCCTCCCCCCCGCCGCAGAACACCTCCAACCACTTCTTCTCGTACAGCAGCCCCTTGATCTTCTGCACCGTCTCGGGGAACTCGTCCGCTGACAGGGTAGCGTGCAGCGCCCGGTGGATGAGCGCAAGCACCTCCGTGTCGGGCGGGTTGAACGGCGTCTCGCGCGCCGGCAGGGCCGGCAGTGTGGACGCCGTCGCTTCGGGCAGAGCGGGCGTGGGCGTGACGGGCAGAGGCGGCGGAGGCGGGTGGTGCAGCTTGCGCTTGCCTTGCTCTTTCTTTTTGCCGTACGTCTTGCCAGGGCCGCCGGAGCGCGAGCGGTGCGTCATATCGCGCGAGGGGAGGGGGTTGGGGGGGGGGGGGTAGATGGCTAGGCGTTGTCTGTTCGAAGAGCGCAAAGCTGTGGGATTCGACCTGGGACCTGGTGGTGGACGAGCCGAAAGACTTCGCCGGGCAACTTTTGGCCCCAGCCACGTGGTCGACGCGTGGAGGCCCAAGTCGGCTCTTACGTAACAAATACTAATTTCGCCGAAACTCCGCTCCCCGCCCACCCAGCGCGAGCGCCTGCTATAAAAAACCTGCCTGTCGTCTCTCCTTCTCGTCCTTTTTCCTTATCAAAAAAGCATGGTTTCTTATCTGCCATGCTCCTACGCCCGGCTTCACGGCAATACGCGATAGGGGTGCTCATAAGGACTCTCTAGACGGACGGATTAATGTCTCGAAACTATTAGGAAACCCTATTCTCGTTGCCAAAATGGTATGGGATCGGGGTGCTGAATGTCTCGATACAATTTATATACTCTGCGATTCGCTTCTATAGATGGATGTTTTTTCTTGCTGGACTACTCTCTGGGGCGAGGCGACTCCCAACCACGTACGAGCGGGCGAGACCCACGGGGCACACGAGGTTGACGACACGCTGGAGAGGCTGGGAAGAGTTGCTGAGTTGCTGAGAGGGTTAGCGGGATGGGGGGACCCAAAGGAGACTTGCCCTATGCATCGTTACATTCCCATGTGTGCACACGTGCTGGACGGGCATATGCACATGGTATTCCAAACAACTCGATGCACTCTGCAGCTGCCATCGAATCGCTGCCCCACTCCATACGTGTACCGAGGCTCGGCGTCTGCGCACAGGCGCCAAGTCCACGTCGCGAACCGCCTTCTGTCCAGTCCTGTCGCGTCTCATCTCCAAGGTCACTCACTCACTCACCCATCTCCGCTCTCCCCTCCCCACCCATATCTTTTCCGCATCTCCTCCATCTCGCACCTTCATCACCTCCTCTTACCTTTCTACTTGCTTGGCCGGTCACTAAGCTCTGTGCAATGCTGCACAACCCACCAGACTCGCGCGGCCGCGCCCGCGTCCGGTCGCTCCCCGAGATCGTCCTCGAAGCGAGGGGAGACAACGCCAACGCCGAGAGCTCTAGCTCACCCCTCCGGCGTCAACTCGGTCAAGGTCTGCTCCCGCTTATCGGGCCTTCCTTCTTGGTGCGCAAGCTGATGGATGTGTAGCAGACAATCATGTAGAGAAACGCGACTCCAGTCAGTTGCATCGTCGCTGGCCATTTCCGCAGTTCTAGATGAGCTGACCCTTCTGCAGGCCCCGAACGCCTGCCCACCGCCGCACAGCTCTTCGTTCCCTCCCTCCCTGGGCTTCCCAATATGTTTGCTCACTCTACGTGCGTATCGGCCCGATTCCCTTGCTCGCAGTAGCGTAGCTCTCTTGACCCAATGCTGACCACCGTGAACAGGCACCCGCTCAACCTCTACGCCGGCATGATCCCATCGTACCCTGGGGAAGGTAATGGCGGCGGTGAGGGTGCGACCGGAAAGCACTCCAAACTCTTGTACGTACTGTATCTCCCCCATCCTAGCGGCTGATATGGGCGAGCTGCTAACGCGAGGATGTACCCGCGCAGCTTCATGATGGCCAAAGCGAGACGGTCGGCGGGTAAGGGCCGCGTGATCTTCTGGTTCAACGTTCGTCCCCCAGCTCCCAAGCACAAACTCCTCCCGGGGCAAAACTGACATCCCACGCGATCCATAGGGAGGTCCAGGGTGTTCCTCGTTTGACGGGTCGCTCATGGAAGTCGGCCCATTCAGAACCGTCCCCAGCAGCGAGGCGGAGTCAGGCCAGGTGGAGGTCAAGATGGTGGAAGGCGGGTGGGAAGAGTTTGCGAACGTCGTCTTTAGTGAGATCCTTGAAGACTGTGCTATGATAGGTGCATGCCTGACGCCGAACGCGTGAAACGCATGGGTAGTCGACCAACCACCCGGAACGGGCTTCTCGTTCGCACCTACCGATGGGTACCTGCACGACTTTGACGAGGTCAGTTCGATCATTCTTTGAGAAACGATCTGCAAGACCGGCTGACTAGACGACGGTACAGCTGTCGGCGCATTTGATCCAGTTCATGAAGAGCTTCTACACCATCTTCCCGGAACTAGATGGCCTTGATGTAAGCCAGTTCAGCTGCTCTTATCCCAACTCAGAAGCTGACGGGCGCCTGCTCGCAGACATATCTTGCGGGAGAGTCTTTTGCCGGCCAATTCATCCCTTATTTCGGTGCGTAGCTCGCGTGCTTCGTATATCCTGAAGCATGCTTACACCGAGCTGACCCGATCACATCAGCCGACGCGATCATAAAGTCCCCCGACCTACCCGACTTCCCCCTCAAGGGTGTCGCCATCGGAAACGGGTGGATCGACCCCGTCAAACAGTACCCCGGCTACGTCGATTTTGCGTACGAGAAGGGGCTGATCAAGCCTGGGACGCCGGTGAGCGTACCTTCTGCTGTCCGGTACCCAGTAGGCGGCCGCTGACTGCAGTGCTCAATCGCAGGAGGCGGACCATATGGACGCTGCGCTGAAACGGTGTCAAGAGTCGATGGACCAGTACACAGACCCGTTCAAGACGCCGACAAATATTGACCACTGTGGGGAAGTCATGGACTCTGTGACGCAGCCGTTCACCCAAGAGTCAGTCGTGCTGGAGGGACACTTATGACGCGATATACTGACCAGCATGTGACGCTTGCGTCACAGGTTGAACGGGAAGAAGGTGTGCATGAACGTGTACGACGTGCGGCTCGTGGACGACTGGCCTGCGTGCGGGATGAACTGGCCGCCAGACCTCCCGGACGTGTACACTTTCCTCCGAGTACGTTATTCTTCCCCTGCCGCCCGGTTGCAAGCCACATAGCTTACCTCTCTCTGTCTCAAAACAGCAAGACGACACAGTAACCGCCCTCCACGCGTCTGCAAAAGACACAGCCTGGGTTGAGTGCGACAACAAGGTCGCGGCTGAGCTGCACCTCAAGCACTCGTTCCAGGCGGGAGCATTGCTTCCCGGGATCCTGGAGGCTGGCGTGCCAATTTTGCTGTTTGCAGGTGCGGAGGACCTCATCTGCAACTACAAGGGGATTGAGAATATCGTCAACGATCTGTCTTGGGATGGCCAGGCTGGGTTTGGGGTGGGTATTATGTGTAGAGGTGACGGTGAGCAGGATATGACAGAGCTGATGGGTGGCGTAGAATGTGACAAGCGACGAGTGGTATCTGAATGATACCCAGGTTGGGACATGGCAGACTTCCAGGGGTCTGACATATGCCAAGGTAAGATCCTTCGATACTTGGCCACACACACGAGCTGACCGGTCTCTTGGCTTCCGGCAGATTTTCGCTTCCTCCCACATGGTACGCCCACCTTCACCCTTCCCTCCTCCAGTGGCCCGGCCTCGCTGATCCTCGCCCCAGGTCGGATTCGACGTTCCCCACGTGACAAACGACATGATCATGCGCTTCATGGACGTCGATGTCTCCCTCGTCCCCGGTGTGGCCGCGCAGTCTACCTCCCGCATCGGTGACGACGAGCGCCTCGCGGTGCACGTCGGGCCTGCCGAGCCTGGCGGCGTGCCGCTCTTCAAGGGCGGCAAGACAGATTGGGAAGGTACGTCTTGCTTTGCAACAAGTCAAGCAGTGGACTGATAATGGGTTTCGGGTCGGACGTTTAGCATGGTACAATGCCGCCTCGGCCATCCTAGTCCTCGGCATCCTCTGCTCCATCGTCGGCATCTACTTCTACTTCCGACGCAAGCCTCTTCGGCGCTCACGCATCGCCCTTGGCGCACCGCGCCACAGAATGCGCGACGCCGAAGAAGGCGACGCTGCTGAGCGGGTGCCGCTCGGTGTAGAGCGTGTGGAAATGGAGGATATCGAGCAGGCGGAGCGGTACGATGAGGGGTATAGATTTGAGGGTGGTGTAGACGGGGAGGGGAAGCAGATGGACACGGGGAAGGGGAAGGGGAAAGCGAAGGAGAGGGTGAGCGAGGAGGGGGAGGTGGTGTTTGCCCTGGGGGACGAGGATGAGGATGACAGGCGGTGAGTGTGAGCTGGAAGTAGAGAAGGTGGGGGCCGGCGATAGACTTAAAAATGCGGAATATGTATGGATACAGCCTGGACATTGTCGAGATGATATGTGGCGAGCCAACACCAGGGGGAAGCAGTGGTAAAAATGGCGGCGCGTAGGATAGGGTACTGTGGTGTGGGTGATCGAGAGGAAGCGTAGATATCCTGCCTCAATAGGTAGCGACACTACGGGCTATGCTCTGGGTATATCTGCAATGAAGAAGTGTCACAGTGCGAAGGTATCTCTATCTAAGAGAGAGTGCCTGTGCGTAGCTGAACTGATGACGCTGGAAGAACACCGCTCCTGGCGAAAGATCTCGACGCCGTTCACAACCTTCATATTCAACTCCTTAACTCCTTTTTCACCAACAAGACACCGCGAAACACCTCACCCACCACCAAAAACGTACACCATGCCACCCCGCCCCCCGCTCGCGTCCCTCCTGCGCCCTCTCCGCGCTCTGCCACGCACCCACCTCCCATCACTCCGCCCCACCCCCCTTCCTGCCCACCCCCTCCTCACCCGCGGCGTCGTCGTCGGCTATCGCACCTTTGAGGCCCCTCCCGTCGATCCCTACTCTTTCAAAGACAGCGCGATCCCATATCCGCTTGTCCGCCTCGTTGATGCTGAGGGCAAGCTCCAAAGTCCCGCGTCCCCCGCGTCCATCTTGCAAAACGTCGAGCGGGAGACGCACGAGCTCATCCTGGTCAACATCCCGGACGACAGGCGAGAACTGCCGATCGTGAAGATCGTGAACCGGGAACAGCGGAGGCAGAAGGAGGTTACCTCGCTGCACAAGCAAAAGGTGCGGCGCAAGCTGGCAATCGCCGAGAAGGAGGTGCAGGTGTCGTGGCAGGCGGAGATTGGGGACCTGAACCAGAAGATTGCGCTGGCCCAGTCGATCCTGTTAAAGGGTGATAGGGTGCAAATGGTGTTCGCGAACCGGGCACGGAGGGAGAATGCGAGTCCGGAACGGATAGCGGAGGTGTTGGCGGTCGTCGAGGAGAGGTTGAGTGAGGCTGGGACGCGGTGGAAGGATGACGAGCGGAGACAGGGACTGGCTGCACTCTTTTGGGGGCCGCTGCCTAGTGTGAGGAGTGAGCTTGAGAAGAAGGTGATGTCCGAGGAAGAGGCGAAAAGAAAGGAGAAGGAGGCATCAAAAGAGCAGAAACTGGAAGCGAAGAGGCAGAAGGAGGAGAGGCGCCGTCAGAGAGATCAGGAAGCGGAGGCGAAGAGGGTAGCGGATGCGCAGGAAATGGGGAAGAGGATGATGGAGCAGAGGTCGTATAGGCATAACAGGCGATCTGGAAGCTTCCGATAAAAAAAATGGGTTGCGGGACTTGGGGATAGGGGTCGGGTAGAGGGGGGCCACAGCACATGCATACACAACAATGCATTTACATCTAGCTACATATCTTACATTTACACTCCGCCATCTCCGCACTCGACGGTGACTAGAAGACCCCGATGGTCGCCTACGCGCACGTCATCCCCCTCTAACCCCTCGAGATCCCCCAGAACGAGAGCTGTGAGTCTTCGTCCGTACTGCAACGCCCCATTAGCTGTGCAGAGGGATGTAGACACTCGTGGGTCGACTCACTACACAGCCGGTGTCAATCCCCTTGCTGAACGGCTTGATGTCTAGCCCTCGTCCAGCTGGGCGTCATTGTCAGCCATTGCCAGATATAAATCAGTTGACAATGCTATTATAGCTCACCAGCATGCCCATAGATGACAGTTATGGGCGAGCACTTCAGCTTGTCCGCGTCGACACCCGCATTAGCTGCCACTGGTGACCCGGGCTTCTGCCTCTTCTCCTTTCTCTCGCGCTTCTCTTTCTTCTTCGCCATTTTCTCCTTGGTCTCATCGACTTCCGAATCCTCGTCAGTCTCGAGATCCGCATCATCCGCATGCCCATGATCCGTCTCCATGCCATCCACTACCGAAGCGCCCGCCCCCTTGCACTTCTTCATCGCCTTCTTCCAGACATCGCTCCACGGCTTGCCCTCCTTCGAGCTCTTGATCACCTCGCCCTTGTCATTCCCTTTGGTATACACAGACCGCATGTTGAGCAGGTTCCAAGGGTTCTTGTTCTGTGGGACGCTGTACAGGATGGAGAGCTCTTCGACGGTGCGGGAAGTCGAATCAACGAGGCCGGCAGTAACGTTGTTGGAGGATTGGATGAGGGGCTGGGAGGCGTCGGAGAATTTTTTGGAGGGGTCGTAGGGCAGAATACCGGCGTGTACGACCATGGTGTGAAGGGAGGGGAGGTGGATAACGAGGGGAAGGCGGAGGAGATAGTTGTAGCTTTGCGCCGAGATTTCCCTAGAAGATACAGTCAGGCCAGACACTCCACGTATCGGGACAAGGTGCTCACCTCGCGATCTTCCAGTGCTCGCCCTTCCACTCCCAGTTATCAGGGTACTCCTTCCCCTGCTTCATTAGAACGCCCAAAACGTCCTTCTCATCCTTCTCGCCCATCTCATCGATCACCGCTTCCCAATCTGCCCCACCGACCCACTCCATCCACGTCCTCCACTGCAGCACTGGCTGATCGTGGTTGCCTCTCACTCCCGAGATCTTCCTCCCGTTCATCCACCACAGCACATCCTCATGCCGGCTGCCCTTAGCCACCAGGTCGCCGACGTGTATGAGCTTGTCCTTATACTCGTCGAAGTGAAGTTTGGTCATTAGCCGCTGAAGAGGGTCATACGAGCCGTGCACGTCGCCAATGAAGATGACACGGTGGCCGGAGGAGAGGTCGAGATCCTCCTCTGGAATCGTACGCAGCATGCTATACCGCTCAAAGTCTACATGCATATTGTCAGCAGTCATGTCTCGCAGAGGACAACCCTAAGAGGTGTATGCAGCTCACCGATCTTCTTCGGCCGAACATCATCGTCCTCGCCCTCGCCCGACGGTGGCGTCCCGGTCTCAGCACTGGTCTCGCCACCACTCCCAGGCAGGGCCCCACCCAACGCCTCCGTCCACGACCCCAGTATCGTTTCCTTGCCCACACCGAACAGGTCTCTCAGCCCCGCCGCCACGTTGGCTTTGGGACCCTCGTCTGTGCTCGCCATGAAGACAACCACAAGGAGGAAGATGCTGATAACAGCGACGCTCCCTGCGCGGCGGAAGGCGTGCGCGGTGGACCGCTTGTCCTCCTGCTCGTGCCCGCTGGAGGAGGAAGGGGTAGGGAGGAGTTCGTCGAGGAATGAGGACCGCTGGCGGAGGTCAGGCGGCGGGTAGTGCTGTGGCAGGAGCGGGGTCGGGGGTGAAGGTGGAGGGGAGGCGGCGTAGCGTGGTGGCGGGGTGGAGGACATCTACAGTCGTTCGGGCAAGCCTTTGAAAGATGTCGCGCGGAGGTACCCGGTTGTCTGCGTGTGGATAACAGGATGGGGCAAGAAGAGATGGGGCGTGAAGATATATGGAGGGCTGTAAATAGACGGATGAGAACGCTTCACGCAATATTTCGGAGTGAGCCGATTGCGAGACGTGAGTCGCTGTGCCTTTCTCCAGAACAAACGTGCTTGAGATAGGAAGCCTCGTATCGTGTCGCACACGACGCCACAGGTCGAAGGGAATGGCTGGTCAGGAGTATGCTCTAGAGGAAGACATTCATAGACGCTGCGATTGGTGACATTGGAGACCAAGTTGGACGCTGGATGGAGAAGAGGGGAGACCGCTTTTCATCTAGCTGGCCCGCTGGCCCGCGTGGCTGATCGATGACCCGTCAACGATGGCAATGCTGTACCAACTGTCCTGTTGAAAGTCCATGATGATGTGCATGCATGCCAGTGAAATGTGTACAACATATCCATATGCCCCAAGCCCCATATATCCGTGTCATACGCAATGCAATGATGTCCGTCGAAACCCCTCAATCGTCGAAAAGCGGCTTGAACTGATGTTGACTGTCAGCATGTCCCAGGCTATTGATGTGCAAGATGGAATGAGCTCACCTTGGATTTGGGCAGCTGCGTCATCCCCAGTTCGTCGTCGTCCTCGTCGTCAATCCACTCCATGTCCAAGTCGGCCGTTACCTCTTGCGCGCTCTCCTTCTCCGGGGCCATCTCGTTCTGCTCTCCTCCGTCTTTGCCCTCACCAGCCGCCCCACCCCCCGTCCCATGAAGCCGAGCCATCACGCTCTCCTCCGCCTGCCCCTGCCCCAGATTGATTGACATATCCCACGTAAAATCGTCCTCCCCACCGACACCACCGACGGCGCCAAGCGCCTGCCCCGGGAACTCAATCGTCGAGTCCATCCACTCCGGCCGCGCCCCCAGAACCTCACTATCATCCATCGTCTCGTCCTCCCCCGGGCACCCAGACCCAGCCGACACCCCCTCCTCAGCTCCCACCACCGCCGTAGACACATGATCACGAGACAAGGTTTGCGAGTCTGCCATCTGCGACGCCCTGTAATCTTCCTCCTCGAGGTCGAGTTCCTCCCCCAACTCGTCAAGGTCCATATCCCCAAGCCCGGCGAGCTCAAGGACCTCCTGCTGTGTCATGCGGACAGACTGGCGCTGGCTCTGGCTCGGCGGGGCGTCACCATCCAGGTCCTCCTGGCTGCCGGGGAAGAAGAGAGGTTCGTGGTGTGCTAGACTGGCGGAAGAGGCTGCGGCGGCAGCGGCACGCTGGGACCCAGCAGGGGTTTGGGAGGAGCCATGGCCGCGGCCAGGGGCGGGCGGGCGACGCGTGACGGATGGAGAGGGCGCGTGTTGGGAGGCTTGGGACGCGCTGTGGCCGTCCTGGGGGAGGTAGACGGTGACCATCGTGTCGCGAGGTGAGGGTTTTACCGAAAACTCGAGCTTCGAGAGCCGCTGGCTCGTGCCCTTCTGCCGGCGGGCAGACGCGTCGGGTTCGCCCGGGTCAGCGGTACCCGTCCTGCTTCGGGCGCGGGTGTCCATGTTTTGCGTCGGGAGTTGGCCGGGCAGGAGGACGTCTTTGAAAACCTCGCAGGTGGTGGTGGAGATCACGGCGCAGAGGCTGATGTCCTCTAGCTCGTTCTCCATGGTGGTGAGGGTGAGGGGCTGGCCGGGTTTGGAGAAGCAGACGTTGAGTGTGATGGAGAGCTGCTCGGCGAGCGTGAGAGTGCCCTGAACAACTGACGTGAGCCTAGAACATCATGACACGGCCGGCGAGGTCACCTACCTTGAACTCCTTCATGGGCACCTGAAGATCCACCCTATCTTCCATCACATCATACTCTTCAAACTCCTCCACGTCCACCTTGATCTCCGTGCTCAGACCCGTCATCGCCGTCCCACCGCCTTCGATCGACTTTACCCTCACACTATCCTTCGAGAACATCCATCCAAGATGGCTAAGCCCACCTGAAGAATTGCTGCCACCAGAGGGGAAGGATATGGAAAAGTGGTCGAGCCAATAACGTAGGGTGCGGGAGGAGATGACAAAGCCGGATGGAGTGGTCTCGGGGTTGACCTCTACCCGTGAAAAGTCAGAAGACGCAAGGTGCAGCGAGTGTTTGCGTATGACACCTATGTTGCAAAGAGACGAGTCAGCTAGCCACACAAGAGCGTCTCGGCGAAGCCAACTCGCCGTGATTACACACGAGCCGCATCACGAGTTTAGCCTCGATCCCCCCTCTCGCCTCCTCATCGTCCGAGTATCGCTCCTCATCACCGACAAACCTCTTCCTCTCACCCTCTTCCGTCTCGTTCGAGTCTGCGCTACCCATGCGCCGCCGCCGCCGCCGCCGTTGGTACCGAGGCCGAAGATCATTCGAGGGGTCGATGATGCGGAGGTCGACTTTCTGGACGGTGGCGATCTGGGAGGTCTTGCCGAGGACGGCTAGGATCGACTGACGACGACGACACCACAGCTGTCAGCGATGGAGAATCACCCGAAAGTAGAACCCGCACAAACCTTGACCAGAATACGGCAAGTCACATCTTCCGACGTTCGCCCTCTCCGCTTCCAGGTGCTGAAAAACCCCTTCTCCAGCTTGAACAGGCAGTACGCAGACTGGCTCGAGCTCGTGACGGACATCTCCCACTACGGCGCAGAGTTTGCGTCCCATATCAGATCAGGTTTGCACATCAAGGATAAGAAGCCTACTATATCTGCTCCTACGCTTATGTGCAGGTCGTCCCCGAACTTGGACGCGCACTGCAAGAGTCGGACGAACGCTGGTGAGAGATGGAGGTCAGCCCGAGCACGTCTCGGAGGGCGCATTGTTGGCCATGTATCCACGCAGGCAGAGCTTACTCCGAATATTGTTCCCCTTGATAGAGGCGTCCATGATGGTGGATAAGACGCTGGAAGGTAGGTCGAGAGGAGGATGCCCTTTTGGGCTTGCTGTTGAAGATATGGAGTTGACGCGACTACTAACTCGCGTCAGTCACAGGTACATCACGTGACTTGCGATCATCTCCTGTGGCCTGGCCAGTGACCTGTGGTGCGTGTGGTGGCAAGGCGCCGGACGTTGGGCCATGTGGAATGAATCAACTGCTGGGGTGTAGCTAGAAATGGAGGTACGTGCAGGCGAAGAGGGTGGCGATGTTGTGTATCCACTCATACAAACAGCCGAGAGTTATATCAGCATGCATGGTATCGCCGTGAACCTAGACTCTCCCCTATAGACCAACACGCCCCAAGCCAAGAACCTCTTCAATCCCAACTCTGACCTCCCTAAACAACCAAACGATCCCCGACGACCCCTCAGCTCATCCACCCCCCGCCCCCTTCCTCATCATCTGTCAGACTCCCGTCATCCCCCATCACATACCCCCCCTGCCCATCCTCTGCATGCGTCCCCACATCCATCCCGAGCCCCAATCCCTGCGAGTTACTCGTCCGCGCGACGAGCCCCTCAGCGAGCTCGGGCGGCTGCAGCCCCGAAGGTCGGGCGGGCGCGTGGGAAGGCATAGATCGGCGGGGGAAGGACCAGCCGTTGGAGGCTGGGGGGATGAGGAGGGGGAAGAGGAGGGTGCTGGCGGGACTGTGGGGCCGGCAGGTACGTCAGCGCATGGTAGGTATGGGAAAGCGGGCGAGGTACACGTACTAGCCGCCTGGGCCGAGGTTGAAGAATAGCTCGATATTTCGCCGCCGACCGAGGTCGTACGGGTTGAGATAGATCTTGACACGGTTTGTCAGCTGGCATGTATTTTCACAACTGGGACACAATCGGCTAAAAAATACTCACCAGGCCCTCTGCCTTGGCTTTGTCCGCGAGGTATCCGTTGTCGTGCGACTCGATGGACGTCTCGCCGCAAGATATCATGTGCAGATGCCACAGCATGAGGACGGGGACGGCGACGCCTTCGGACGGTGTGGATATGGTCAGCGACGCTGGGTTCAGGTGGTAGGTGTTGCAACTAACCAATGGCAATGCAGAGCACATATATCAGAGTGTATCCTAGCTTGGGAGTATACGCGGGCCACTGGACACCGAGTCAGTCATCTGTGGTGCTCTTGAGGACTGAGGACACCTAAATGGAAGTGACAGTAGGACGCACCACGGAATGATAGCTGAATGTGTCAATGAACCGCGAATAGCCCAGCGCACATACTGTCCAGCAGCCCAGGGAAAGCCAAGCCCTGTGAAAGTCAATGAGCTGTAAGCCTCACGGTTTCAAGGGAGAATCGCTGATCACAGCTCACATGAACAGGACGAAATGCCGTTGGTTGTGAAGCCCGACCTGTGATCGGTCGCGTCAGCCCTCGGCAGTTCCCACCATGTAGCTGACGGTGACAGAACGTACACAGCCGTCGATCCATGGGCAGTGGTGGTCCATCATTAAAACACACCGCTTGCAGACCGAGCAGTGGTGCGTTCTCTACCACCCGGCCCAGCCCGCTCGTCAGTCGCGTCCATCTCCTGGAGCGTTCTATTCATTCTCCAGGTCTTGGCGACACTCACCTCCGGCTTCGGCCCATCACACTTCCTACACCTTCTTACCCTCCTCACCGCATCGCCTCCCTCCCACACGCCACTCAACCCTGTCAGCGGCCTCGCGCGCTTCTTCCACCCCCAGCGCTCGCCCGCCCAGAGGCTCTTGGCGTCCGGCACGAGCCACCGCATGTTGCTGTCCACCCCTGAGGCGCGCGGGGAGGGAAAGCCGGGAGGCACGTGAGTTACGAGGTAGTACTGAAGGTAGAGGTTGAGTGGGACGAGGGAGAGGAGTGGGGAGAGGAGGAAGAGGCCGAGGAAGGAGAGCTCGCGGGCGACAACATCGACTGGGGCGGTGTTAGCGTACCTGTGTCTGGAGGCTTGTTGGAGAGCAAAGCAAGTAGGACGAAACGGTGCGCGTTTGGGGTGGGCCACACCACTCACAAAAGGCTACACCCCCTCCGATGATAAGCGTCCAGCACAGAAAGACAAACACCGGCCCCGCTGCGCCTGTGATCCAGTCTGCAAAGTGCTCGACGCGCTTGAAGCACCCGATGACGAGATTCGAGCAGCCCCTCATGAGTGCCATTTTCGGCCGGTCGTCGCTGGTGGCCTGTGCCGTTCTGGCGGGCTGAGCTGGGTTGCGTGTGAGAGGGGACGGGTGGGAGGCTGACACCGAGCTGGGCCGAGATGCTGTTGGAGAGTGCGTGTCGTGTTGGTGGCCGCTCGCTCTGGCCAAATAACGGAGATGGGGGCGATGTCCGCGCTGCCGATCCCCGCCCGATGCGGCGCTCATTTCCCCTTGCGGCTGGCTGCGCTGTCTCCTGCAGCGCGGCTCGTGGCTGGGCAGACGGCCCCGAATGGCATCTTCTGCGACAGTGACAGCCAGGCCACGGCGGGCGTGTACAGGCAGTATTACGGCATGCACCCAGATGTACGGGAGGGTATGGCGCATACCGTACATCCAGTAACGGGTTTCGGCGGGCGTGACTCACGACGACGCCGGCAGCAGCAGCGGCCGTCCAGTGGTCCTCTCCATGCATCGGTAGTGGGAGCCTTGCTCGCTTCCTTCATCTTCACCGTTGTCCATGCGCTGCCGGCCATTCTTACCAGCCTGCATGCGGGCGCATATATAAAAGGAAAGGCGTCTTGAAATCTCGGAGTCCTCCTAGCCTGTGGGAATTACGGCGGAGATAGGGTCACTTTCCAATTCCCTCACCGCCTCAGATCCTCAGCGCGCTAGCATCCATTCACCTATTTCACCTTTCAACATACCACACCCTCTCCTCTACACATCCCCTCCCGCCATGTCTCCCCCCACCCCTCTGCCCACCACCTACCCGTGGCCTCTCGCACAGCCCACACCCCTTGCCATCCAGCCCCGGCAAGACACCGGGGCGACAGACCCGTCGTCAGACGCAGGGGCGGCCTCGTCTGACGCCCCTGCAGAGTCCTCGGCCGCACAAGGTGAGTCCGCACGTCTCTCCCCTTGCAAGTCAAGTCGACGTCCGCGTTGATATCTCCATCCCCCTCCCCCCTCACCCCACACCCTCACGTTGCCCCCCACCCCACCTCCCGTTACATTTATTGACGCACAGTCTCCGCTACTGCCGCCGAATCCTCTGATCAACCCGCACCCACCACCGAACCCCAATCCTCCGCATCACCTACTCCCTCCCCCTCCCCATCCGCCACTGCAGAGTCACAACCTTCCGAGGCACCTGCCTCCTCGGCTGCGCCCACGAGTGACCCAGCTCCCTCGTCGGTCGCGCCCACCAGCGACCCCGCACCCTCTTCTGCCGCACCCACCTCTGCCGCACCCACCTCCGACCCCGCCCAGTCATCGGCAGCGCCCACCTCCGACCCCGCTCAGTCGTCGGCTGCGCCTACTACCCAGCCGCCCGAAAGCTCGTCTGCCAGCCCCACCCCGAGTCCGAGCCCGAGTCCGAGCCCGAGCGCTAGCCCCAGCCCGAGCGACCAGCAGAGCAGCCAAGGAGTGACGACCGTCATCTCTACCCAGCCTGCAGAGAGCAGCCAGGCGTCGGCGAGCTCCAGTGCAGCGGCCCCTATGTGAGTGCGAAGCATGGTTTGCGCGCGTGTGTGTGTATATCTGAGTGGAGCCGGGGCTGATATCATTTGATGCTGCAGAACGTCTCAGCAGTCGACGACTACGACTATCACGATTGGGCAATCGAGCGCGGCAGAGGCGTCGTCGATCGTAGCTTCGAGCGACGGGCAGTCGAGTCTGGCGGGAACGACGTGAGTCATTCGCAGCAGTGTGGCATAGGTGATGCGTCTTGGCGGAGCTGATCGGCTGTTGTCTCCAGCACGTCCACCGTTATCGTCTCTGACCCTACTTCGTCCGGCACGGACTTGACAGCCTCGTCCGCAGTCGCCATCACCACCACCGACTCTAGCGGCAACAACGTCACTTCCACCCCAGCTTCCTACACCTCCTCCTTCGTCACCACCTCCGCCGGCGTCGTTTACACTGTCACCCAGGTCGTGCACAACCCCACAGGCGCACTCGACACTGGCAGCTCCAATTCGGGCTCCACCAACGCCTTCTTCAACAACAAAGGTGCAGTCGCCGGAACCTTTGTTGTCGTTGGCCTCGTCGTCATCGGCCTCGTCGTTGCCCTCGCCCTCCTCTGCTTCAGGCGCCGCAGGCGCCAAAGGCTCGACAGGGAGGTCACCGCCGCAGCGATGGCCGCGCCCGCCATGCACAACCGGCCCCCGCTCGACGAGGACAAGAGGTACAACCCTACCTCAGGCCCGCAGACCAACGAGTCCTACCCCTCCACCGTCGACCAGCCGCCCATGGCCCAATACGACCAATACGGCGCGTCGTACGGGAACGCCGGCGGGTACGACCCCTATGCCTCGGCGGCGGCTGGGTACGGTGCCGGCGTCGTCGGCCACGCCGGGTACGAAAACCTCCAGGCGGGCGAGCAAGGGTATTACTATGACCAGCACGCCGGTGCCGAGGGGTACACGGACGGGCAGGGGCAGCCGTACTCGGACGGGCAGGGGCAGGTGTACGCGGACGGACAGGGACAGGGGCAGGGGCAGTACTACTTTGACCCTAGCCAGGCGCACGCGTATGGCGGGGAGGAGGGGCAGTACACGGATGCGTACGGAGGCTATGCGGGGAACCAGGTGGCACATGATGGGAGCGTGGGTACGCCCCAGCATGAGGTGGACGACAACCCTCTGCATGTGAGTCTGGTGTATTGTTTATGCTATTTGTACCTCATTTTTGAATGTCATGGGTAGCGCTGACGATCTAAGCGCTTAGGTGGCGAACCCATCGAGGCATTAGCGATACGCCTCGTCTAAGCAAACATAAACGGATACTTCCGGATAGACGACGGGCGAGCGGGCGAGCGGGCGTACGTTGGCGAGGCGTGACGTGCCGGGCACAGCGTGGAAGCGGTCCAGGCGAGAGAGCCAAAGCCAATTTCTTCGACAAGTGAAAGGCGACCATTTCTTTATAATATATAATTCCCCTTACCAAAAAAAGCTGGAGCTGGTAATATACTTGCCACTGGCTCTCGTTCCACGTTCTTTTAGTGTAGCAGTAGTGTAGCTTATGCTGAGGCCGGGCTCAATTGATATACATACCGCATCAGTGCCACCCGTGGACTCGGCTCGTCTCTCAGGCTTATTCAACGTCTCATCGCGGCGTTAGTGGTAGTCTGTCTTCTCTTCATCTCCAAGCTTCTTGCTTTTGTGATGCTACCGGTTACTTATCTTACCAGATTTACACCTACAGCACCTAGACGCTATGAGCAGGGGGGCCTGCAGGGCCGGGAGACAGTTATGAGAGCAGTGATTAGTACTGGTGTGAGAATGCAGTTGGAAATGAGACATGCGTCATGGATCACAATACATCTACAACTCTCTCGTATACAAACAAGCTACCACCACACACCACACAGCTTCCCATCTAACTCTTCACCCCGACCCCACCACCTACCACCTTCCACCTCCCCACCCTCCTTCTCTCTGGTCCGCCCGCCCCTTCCTCCCACTCCTCGTCCCTCCAAAACCGATCCAGCGCCCTCTCCTCCCTATTCCCTTCTTCCGGAACCGCCTTCTTACCCCCTCCCTGCCATCCCCCTGCCGGGTCAAGTGCTTCGCCCGTACCCTCCTCTGAGGGGGAAAGCCCCGCCTCGCGCAGCTCTTCCAGGGAGAGGTAAGTCCTCGCCACGGACGAGTCGGTGGATTTCGTGAGCAACTGGAACCGCTTGAGCTGCCTTGCACGCTCGCGCTCCGAGTCTCGGTCTGTGTCCTCCGAGGAGACAGGGATGGCGGTGGATGTCAATGGGTGCGGGAGAGAGGATGCAGGCAGACGGCGACGAGAGACGACAAGGAATTTGCGGGTCTGAAGGATGCGGGGGTGGGTGGAGAGGGCAGTGGGAGGGAGGGAGTTGAGGGTGAGGAGGTCGTGTGGCTAATAAGATTAGAGGCCAGGTCAGGATATGCTTCCACGGTGGAGGTTGATGGGGTACAACCCACGTCTGCAGCGTATTTCCGTGCGATAGAAAGAAGGGTATCCCCGCGAGCAACGGTGTGCCGGACCTCAACAGTCTCCAGCTCTTCCTCCCCCGCACCCTGAGCCGCAGCTTCAACCCCCACTTGCCCTCTGTGATCGCCCACTTTCCCACTTCTCGCCGCCTCATCTGACTCCGCACTCAGCTCAGCGCCAACCGCCAAATCGTACCCCGGGGGTGCATCCTCCTGGTCTCCATCATCATCATCATCATCCCCAATCGCAAACACCACCTGCCCTCCACCCCCTACCACGTCATCTCTCCCGACCAGCTCCGTCCCCTCCCTCTCCCGACCCCCGACCCGACCCCCTCCCCTCAGCTCCCCGTTCCTAGGATCCCCACAGCGCAAGCACGGGATATACTCCCTCAGACGGGGATTACGCTCCACGCATGCTGCGCAGATGGGGGTGCCGCAGCATGGGGGCAGGAAGGCGGCGGTGAGGGCTGATGGGGGTAGATTCGAGGAGCAGGTCTGGCACGTGGGAATGTTGGCGGACATGCCGGGGGTATGATCAAAGTATACTTTATTGTCGATAGATTTGAGCACGCACGCAGTGAGTGGCGATGTGTGCGATCGCGTCTGCCTCGGGCGTCCGCGGTGTCCGTGTTCGGCATGGATGTCCGGACCCATCCAGGCCATCCGGGGCTCCGCAAACACCCATCTCCTATGCCTTTCAAGCTGTATAAGCGTCGGACGCCTATGTCACTCGACAGTCTTCTTGCCACATCCGTATACTCAGCACCATGGCTCCAACCCTCCTGGTTTGTGGCTCGAACGCCGCATCCCACCTCGCCATCGGCCACTCCCGCGACGTCTCCCTCCTTACCCCCACCCTCTTCCACCCTTCCGTCCCTCCCATCCCCCGCACAACCCGCATCCTCGACGTCGTCTCTGCTTCGGCACACTCCCTCCTCCTCCTCTCCCTCCCAGAATGCGAGGGAGCTCCCCGGAGAAACATCCTGCTTGGAGCAGGCACGAATACACTCGGCCAGCTGGGGCCGCGGTGCGCGCTGTGGGGAGACCAGAAGCCCGAGGCGCGGTGGAAGACCGTCGACTTGGCAGGGGACGCAGGGATAGATGGGGAGTGGGAGCCTGTCAAGATCGCCGCAACGTGGACTACTACTATCGTAGTTTACCAGCGTCTTCCCGAGCAGGCCGGATCAGTTGCAGACGAAGGTAGCTCGAGCGACGCAGCCAATGTCGCGCAATCAGCAGCGGCACCACAGGAACCACGCCAAATCATCCTGTCATGCGGATCCAATGACTTTGGCGAGCTCGGATCTACCTCCCCCATCACACTAGCCACCACTCTGTCCCCCCTTCCCAATTCCCAGCCTTCACAACGACCTACCATCATCGACCTTGGCCTCGCCCCAGGCGAGGAGATCGAGCTCCTCAAAGGCGGGCAACGGCACGTCATCGCCATCATCTCAGGCGAGGGAGGTGTGCAACGTATAGTTGGGTGGGGTGCAGCTCGAAAGGGCGAGCTTGAAGCCGGTACGCTTTCTCTGCCCGGCGTGCAGCGCCCAATCCCCAGCGCCCGCGCCAGGGGCAAGGGCAAAGCCGCCGGTGCCGCCCCGCCTCCCGCGCGCACCTCCCGGCCGGTGCCCATCACCCTCCCCCTCCCCGCAGGGGAACGTATCGTCTCCCTTGCCCTCGGAGCATCACATACCCTCGCGCTGCTCTCTGGCGGGAGGGTGCTGGGATGGGGGAGCGATGCGAAAAGCCAACTTACGGGGGTGCATGAGCTACGAGAAGTGAGAGCGGTCGCGGCTACTTGGGGGGGGTCGTATTACCTTACACGTGACGGAGCGTTGTCGCAGGGGTCTAATACACACTCGCAGCTCCTGCGAGGGCAGGACGCCCTCAGCGTCAGGGGCGTCGTCCCCCTCGAAGACGGGTGGTCGCCTGAGACTATGGTAGCCGGGTCAGAGCACCTCCTGATATTAGCCCGGCGGGGTGCAGAGCAAGGGCTATGGGCAGGCGGGTGGAACGAGCATGGCAACTTGGCATTAGGGGATCAGTCGGATAGGGATGGGTTGTGTAGAGTGGCACTGGGGGAAGATGAGGTGAGAGGTGTTTGGGGAGGGTGTGCTTCGACGTGGGTGTGGGTAGATGGAGGCGCTCGGGAAGAGGGGGGACAGTGATTCGGAGGACTGTGAGCTGTCTCGACCGAACGAAGGACCACTCAGCTTGTGCCCTTGGCTGACACATAATACTTTACAGAAGTGTACTCAACCTTGTATAGTGATCGCACCCACAGAGCGTGCCCTCGCCTCTACCTCGTCCGCATCTGTGCTAGGAAGAGTCCATAAGCGCGTCCGATGTCTACGATCTTGCACTGTTCTATGAGGTTTTCTAAGCCCTTGGGAATTTAAGGGGACTTCAGTGAATCAAGGTGCAACTGGAATACACAAATCTGTCCTCAATATCCACAGATATTCATATCGCCATGGCACGCTACAGATACCCTGCCCGACCTTGCACAGCCCCACCAGTCAAGCACCCAACACCTCCAACGAATCAAACGACCCCCGCGCCCCACCCGGCCCACTCAACCCGCCCAGACTGCCAAGACTGCCGGCCCCCCCGTCCTTCCCATCTCCGGACGAAAATGGCCCCGTTCCTGTCATGGAATCCACAAGCTCCTCTTCTGCCTGCGGCTGGAACTGGGACTGTCTGTCGGTCTTGGGGCAGGGGTCGACAATTAGGCCTGCTTCTGTTCTGTAAGGACAATAAGTGTGTCAGCGGCCGTCCTCCGGGCAAGCAGAGAGGGCTGATATGGGGGTTGGGGGATGGGGTTGGGGAAAATATGGCTGAAAGGAGGAACTAACAAGGACATTCGGAGGAAGGCGGCTTGTGACATGTCGGAACTCTTCCTCCCAACTCGGAGAGCCGCCTCGAACATTGCGCTTCTAGAGTCTGTGCTTTCAAGTACCAGTACCTGATGGTCCCACTGGTCATCAGCACCACACCTTTATGATCTTTGTAAATCGTAAACCAGCAAGATAAACTTACGTTACCAATCAGATCGATCTTCCCTTTGACCTCCTTACTCGCCACGAGCTGTTCTACCCTCTCAATGATGACAGCCTCGTCCGTACTGAACGCTTGGGCCATAGTCCTTAGATGAACGGACGAGAACGGCTGGACATACTGCACTATGGCGCGAGTCTCAATGAGGTGTATGAGGGTACGAGTGTGGTCCGAGAGGAAAGGGTTGAGGAGGAGCACAGGCTTAAGGTCGGTATCACATCCGTGTCAGCTGCTTGCGCCAATGGAGACGAATCCGAATCTCACCTCAGCTCGGCGCAAGAGGCGCATGACGTCCCCATACCTTGCGTCGACGAACGCGTGTACGAGATCAACCAGCCAGCTCTGGCTGTCGTCCACCTGCGATTTGAAGCTCGCCTTGTCGAGCAGGACGCGCCTGATGCGCTCCCGGTCAGCGCTGGCGAGGAAGCAGAACGCCACGATGAGGGCCATGTCGGCTGTCGAGATTGCCTGTTAAAGGGTTGGTGGCGATATGTCAGCTCGCAGCCTTCCTTGGGTGAAGTGATGAGGAAGACAAACCTTTCCTTCCCAATCGGCAAGCCCGCCCTCCTCCTCATCAACCTGCAAAAGCTCCCTCCCTGCACGCTCCCACTCTTTATGGCTCAGCGCCAGTAACGCCTTCCCTACCCTCACCCTTATCATCACGCTCCGCCGAGCCGCCGAGCTGCGAGCCTCCTGTGCCTGGCGCTCCCTTATGTCCGCGGCGGTGGTGGCCATCGCGTCGCGGCATGCGGTGAGGCGGCTTGTTTGGGCATGCGCGGGCGGGTGGTGGCGGTCGAGGGTGGATTCGAGGCGGGAAATATGGCCCGAGAGTGGCGCAGGCATGTTGAATGCCAGGGATGTCTACAAGGGGGGGAGGGGGGAGGGGGGGTTTAATCGGGTCCGTGTGACTGTATGTAGAGAGCAGAGGAAGGGAGGAATACGCACCTCGACGATACCCTGCCCGAGCTGGAGGTGGTGTACAAGCGACGAGCTGTGCTCTCGAGCAGCATTATAGTGCTTGTTCGCCTCCGTAATGTTCCCCATCTTCACATTAAGCTCCACAAGCGCGAGGTGGGTGAGCTACCCGCCAAAACCCGGGTACCCGTCAGCAACAACACGCCTAAGCCCCCGCATCCACACGTCCAAGACAAGACGTACCCTGATGCTCTCCTTGATAAGATTGCTCATATACCCACTCAGCTCCACACTGAGCTTCTGGAACTCCTTCCTCGACGCCTCCTTTACATAGGCCAACCACTTTTCATCCGGCACTCCCTCCTCCTCTCCCCCTCCTCTCCCCTCTCCGTTCCCAACCGCCCCCGCGCCGCCGCTTCCCCCAACCCCGTCCTGCTGATTCTCATCCTCATCCATAAAGTCATCTGGAACATTATTGGGCGTATGATTGTTTCTCCGGTGCCCACTCCCGTACAGCAGTGCGATCATTTCCGAGTAAAGGTTGTAGTCCCACGTGTCCTTGAGGTGCGGGATGACGCGCACGATGGCGGCGCGGACGAGGCGCTCGACACGTGGGGAGGAACCGCGGTTCTCAGAGGCAAGTGTGGCAAGGTGGCATAAGCGGGTGATGAGTGCCCGGCCTGTGGAATGTGGTCAGCATTTGGCGAAAGGGCGAGACATACGGATTGAAGTGAGGGGAAGTGCCCGAAGATGGCGCGAGGCTCACCTTGATACGTGCCCTCGTAGGCTGCCCAGTCAAAGGTGTCCGGGTCTACATCGTTGAGGATGCCTTGTAGAGATCTTGGAACTGACATGATGGCTGTATCTCCCCTGCGCCGTATAGCTGATATCTGTTGACCTAGTCTGAGCTGTAGAGTACAGCATCAAGACGGAGACGAGCCGGAGACGATGGTAGGAGACGCGCGGAGCCGGCGAGGGCCGGAGATTGCAACATCTCCGTGAATGAGGTGTGTGGAACAGAAGAGACCAGCAACCAGCGCGCTCTGGCAGAAGACAACTATCATACCGTGCATACCCGTATTGCCTCATGAGGGCATAACAGACCAACATACTCATGGTTAAGATATCTCGTCAGGCATTAGGCAGACATACTTCATCTTCGAAATGTGGCGCCGTGTCGTCCCGTGTAATATGATAGTTTATGGTTGACCCAACACATAACAAATGCATCATCTATCTCATATCTCACGACCCCCTTCTGCCCCCCGTGCCCTCACTCTCCAGCACAAAACTATAACTCTCCGACCTCGTCCTCGTACTGTCATTTATCAGCTTTCCCAACGTGCTCGGACTCGCACTCCTCCTCTTCCTCGACTCTTTATCCCCACTGGTTCCCTGCCCGGACCCAGCCCCAGAAGACGCCCCCCAGCTTAGCGGTGGCGTCTCCCTCCTCGACATCGGCGGTGTCGGTCCCATCACCCCACGTACACTCCCAGAATCTCCACCCAAGCTCCCGGCCGCACTTCCGCTCATGCTCAAGCTCGGCGAAGGGCTCCCCTTTCTCCCTCTCTGCCTGCTCCAGAACCATCCTGTCGCAGATGCGTACCTCCTCGCCTCCTCTCGTGCCTTTTCCTCGCGACGCCGTTCGAATGCAGCGCGGTACCGCTCGTAGCCCTCGCGGAAGGCGCGGTCCACGCGCGAGGAGAAGATGAGCTCGCCCCGCGGGTTAGAGGAGGGCGGGATGGTGGCCATCACGTTGGGGGTGGCGGATACACGCCGGTTCTTGGAGCCGGAGGGGCCAGTAGAGGGTTTGGAGAGGCCAAAGGGGGAGGGTTTGACAGAGCCGGAGGGGGAGGCGGAAGAGGTGGTGGAGGGGGCGGAAGGGGTGATGGCGGAAGGGCGGAGGGAGGAGGGGAGGAAGGGGATGTGGGAGAGGAGGGAGGCGCGTGGACGACGCATGTTCAGGTGCATGTTGAGTGGGCGGAGAGCCTTGTTGGAGTGGTTTATGTAGCTTTATTCCAGAGTGTAAGGGTGTATCCTGTGCAATCGGTCGTTACACGCGGACTTACCTGTGGGCATAACGGATCTTCTCCTCGTACATCCCACTTGCAAAGAACAGCACCAACGTGATGAGCACTACAGCAACGCTCGCCTGGAGTGCCCTCATCCTGAAGAGATTCTACACCGCCAATCACTCGTCAGCCGAGTCTGGCTACAATGCCTGAACACACATACCTCTGGAGGTTGGAACACCAGCATGTGACCCATCGTGATAAGAATAGCCACAAAGGACCACAGAAATACTGCTCCCAGCCATACTCATCAGGACTTGCCCACCCCCATGCGACCGTCTGGCACACCATACAATCAAATACTCACTGCTATACCGCTGTCTCCGCCGCTTCAGCATCTCCGCATTGCTCTTCAGGCGCTCCTCAAACAGCAGCAAGTCGCGATACGTCGTCGTGTCAGATGGGGGATAGTACGGTGCAGTAGGTGAGGGGCGGACGATGTTGGGTCCTGGGGGATCGACGCGCCCTTGGGCGGGGCTCTGCTTGGGTCGAGGGTGGTTAGCGGGCGGAGAAGGGTGAGGCGGGGCGAGGAGATAGCTCACGTAGCGTCCGGGGGGCATTGTGAGGGATGAAAGATGAGGCTATCGATGACGCGTAGACAGGGACATGCCGGCGTTGTGTGTGTTGGTTGGCCGTCGATATGGTCCAAAGCAATATATACTCGCACCGGGTATGCGGTTATGAGATGGACATGCGAGATGAGTGGGGAACGGCCTTTGGGGCGACGAGTGACAACACCGCTGACGTCACGTGACCTGGTTCCTTGACGTGGTCCTTGGGGTTCGGCCGCCGTGGCGGATCGGGAGGAATGCCGTCTCAAGCCCCCATGCAATGATGCGCCATGTGATGTAGTACGGGGAGAGGGGGGGGGGGAGGGCAAGATTGATGCACACTCAAGAGCACAGGTTACAAGTAATTCATCAACTTCAAGGGTCCCAGGGGCAGTAGTGACACCTCTCAGCCCGCTCCGGCATCACCCTCAGCGTCCCCAACTCTTCATATTTCTGTGGTCCCCACACTTGATCTTCTCTACGCAGACCGCTGATGCGCTGCACCTCCTTCTTCACAGCTGCGCCGTACTCCTCCCCCGTCGAATATCCGCGGGTGTCGACGTTGTATAGCCAGAAATCATAGTCAACTAATAGGCGCCATTTCTGATTTACAGAGCTGGCAATGGCATATGTCGGCTCAATACCACTCATCCCGAGCGGCTACACTCACAGCTGGTGCCTAAGATGTTGAGTGAGATGGTAGAAATGTGAATAGCCACACCGCCCCTGCAAATCGCTTGCCGGTCCCGAACACCCCTCTGACCCCACGTCCTTCAAATGAAGAACGATAGTCTTATCTGTCAACAAAGGCATCTTCGTCACGTCACAAAGTGCACATTGTGGATGATTACACCCGTTGGGGACGTGGTATCCATAGCCAAGGAGCTGGCCACTTGGAGGACCATGGTGTTGGGGCTGTCGGGGAGATGGACGCAGATGCTATCCAAAGATGGGATGTCGCTGAACGCAATGGAGTACAGAAGCTCCCCGCAGTCCTCGTAGTGCAGTTTGTTGACCAGCGCCATGAGCTCCGGCCCAAAACCGAGCATACACAAGCCTGAGAATACCAAGTGCCTCTCTGACTCCCCTTTGATGCCGCCCTCTGACTCCGCGCGGCTTCCCAGCTTCTGGAGCACCACTCTGACCCTCCAGATATGTTCCATTGCCGTGATATCTCCGATCCAAAGCTTACGGACCAGGCCGAGCATATTCATCCGCCGCGAAGCTGGATTCTGCGTCAATAGTCCCGATAGAAGCGTCTGGACTTCATTGCCCGGTTCCCGCGCCGACAGCTGTTCCATATCCAACGGGCTGAGCGGCGCTGTCAGCCCGTGAAAGAACTTGGCCGAGTTGTATTTGGTGAGCGTGACGTCGGAGTACAACTGCGCGATGTACTTTGCGTACATGGGGCGGGAGAGGCGGTTGATGGCGAAGAGGGTGGAGTGGGAGCGCGTGGATGCGAGGCGGTCAAAGATCAATGAGTGGATATCGGGTGGCAAAGGGTTGAGGGTGGTGATGGGTGAAGCGGGGTGTGGGGGAGAAAGCGGGGATGGCCGAGGGGTTCGGGGGACGGTGCAGGGGAATGATCCGGGCGGCTGCATTCTGGCGCTGCTGTGGGTGAAGTCGGCCAAGGTAGCGCTGCCATCTATGCTAGAGAGGCGAAGAACAGGAGACATGTCAGAAACAGAAGCCAGAAAGCGGAAGCGCGTACACGTACGGATCACCGAGCACTTGCGCTCACTAACACTTGACTCGTCTGGGCGATGGCCGAGTGGTGGGGAGTGCGTGTGGTGGTTGTGGGCCGCTGGGATTGTCGCATGGGGGGAGGGGAAATGACAATGAACGGCGGCTGGCTATTATATCTGTCTCTGCCCCAGCACCGTCGTCGTCCCGCTACCGGCGGACCGTGCCCAACCTACACAGAAAACGACGGCCCAAGCGCGGTCTAGGAAGAACCACTGACAGTCGCGCAGCATCCTCGTTCCTTATCATCCACCGCAAGTATGACCGTGTTGGTGAGAGCACGTTCCGTCTGGAAACCATGGAGCTGATACATGTCATTTCTACACCTTGAGACTTTTCAAACAACCTTTTATCTGTAGATCTAGTCTAGACAACCCCTTTGGCCACCACACCCGAAGTCACGAAAGCCTCAAAATGTCCTTCACCGACTTGCCCACAATCGGCCTCTGCCCCACCACCTTCCCCCCCTCTCTCTCCGCACCACCCGACCCCGCCACATCCCCCCCTTCCTCCCTTGCCATCCCTCCATCCAGACTGAACTCCTCATTGTCCAGCGTCATCCGCCTCCCACGCCCATGATTCTGCTGCTGGTGCTGCGGCTGCGACTGCTGCTGCTGCATCGCCATCGCCGACAGGATGCTCTCGCTCTGCGGGCGCAGCGTATCCGGCGACGAGAACGCCAGCAGCAGGTTCGCCGCTTCCTCGGGCCCCATATCGGCATTGGCCTTGCTGTTTGGCGCGTGCTTGCCGGTGCCCCCGCCCATCCCGCCTGCCGGTCCTGCCGGTCCTACGTGGGCCGCGCCATGCCCACTGGCCGCCCCCGGGGCGGCCCCTGCCACCGGTGTCTGAGTGGCCTGTTTTGATTCGGGAAGGGAGAGCGACGGCGGGCTACCGTGCTTGGAGGCTAGCCCGGCGCGGAAGGTATCCTGCGGGCTCGCATCGAGGTTGAGCATCCCGCCAAAGAGCCCGATGTTTGGGAGCGGCGGGAGGAACGGGCTCGGCTCGGAGGGGGCAGTGGCGGATGTGCTCGCGCTAGGGGTGCCGCTCATGGTGGCGGCGTTCATGAGCAGCGGGGGGGTGAGGGAAGGTGCTGGGAATGGGAGGAATATGGGGTTGGAGCTGGATGCAGGGGGTGGGGGGCGAGTGGGAGGTGGGAGAGGCTGGGTGCGGGCGGGGGCGAGGTGGCCGTTGTGGGTGCTGCCGAGGAGAGGGGAAGAGTTGTTTTCCTGCGGCGTGCCGGGCATGGACCTCGTCGAGGCGGAAGACGAGGAGTAAGAGAAGCGCGATCCGGCGCGCGCGAGGGGAGGAGGGAGGTTGGACTCGACCTCGGTCTCGTTGGGATCAGGCGAGTGAGTGTGCGAGTGCGAGTCGGAATGATGGGTGTGTGAGTGCGAGGGAGGCTGGAAGTGCGATTGGGATAGATAGCGGTGGAAGTGGCGCTGATCTGGCGACGGCGAAGGGTAGGGAGAAGTCTTGGCCCACCCACTGCCAGGATGGGTATCGTGGGTCTGGACGTGAGACAAGTGCGGGTTGATGACCATGTCACCGGAAGTGTCCCGACGGTGCTCGCCATCATGACGATCCGACCCAGACGTTGCGGTCACCTCCCTCGACATCGACATCGCCACTGACCCAGCGCCGGCGAGCTCCAGCTCGGCAATCCTCTCCTTCAGCTCCTTCATATACGACACCGTTCTCTCCAGCACCTATGCATCCGGTCAGCCTTCACTCCGCCAGGAGAGGAGGAGAGGGCACTCACCTCAAGCTTAAATTCTCCCCCTTTACCACCATCATCCCCCAAGCCGGGCACCATATCCCTCAGCTCGCCCAGCGCCGCATTTATCTTTTCCCGTCTCCGCCTCTCGATCAACGAGTGGTTCGCCTTCCTGAGCGCCTCCCTCGACATCCCTTTCGTCTTGGCCACCTTGCCGTCTGCACCCGATCTCGCCTTCCCCCGGGCACCACCACCGCCGCCGCCGCCGCCACCATGCGCGGCGGACGACGACGAGACTCGCTTGGATTTCCGCGCGCGTTGCTTGGATGGCGCCGGGGCGTACTCGTCCTCTTCCTCTTCCTCTGCGCCAAGAGAAGACCCAGATTCGGTAGACAACGGCGAGGACGGAGGGTTGTCGCCCGCCGAGGGCGGGGCCGACGACATGGGTAGGAGCTTGCGCTTCCGCGTCGAGGGGATGATGGATGGCGGAGGCATGTCGGTGGCTGCGTGAGCGTGTGCGTGAGCGTGTGCGTGAGCGTGTGCGTGTGGGGAAGGGCGAGTGCGGAGGGTCGTTGTGGGGGAGGTAGCGGTGGTGGTGGTGGGAGGGGTCGGGGCTGGTGTGGGAACGGTGGAGAGGTGGGGAGAGCTATCTACAGGAGGAGAGGGATAGGGCTGCGCACGAGACTGATCGGCTCCGTACGGCGAGGGCAAGGTGCGCGGCGCCGAGGTGGAGTACAACTGTGGGGGATGACTGCTGCCTGTTTGAGGGTGGGGTTCGGTCTGGAGGTGGCAAGGGAACGAGTGGTGCGAGTGAGTCCCGGGTGGTATGAGGATCATCTGTAGCACCACCGTATCTTGGATCTCGCGCTCGGGCAGCATATATGTATGTATGTATGCCACGGAGGGGCAGTCGCGTGAGGTGACTTGCTCGGAGAATCCTAGTGTCACTCTCGCAAGCCTGGAATGGGGAGAGGCTGGTGTGAGTGCGACGGCGCGAACGTGCGTACAGCCAAGCCGCACGCAAGGTCGAAGACGCACGGGCCAAGATCGTAGGTTGGATGTGTACGGGAGATGGTCAAGCGACAGGCGACTCGTAGGGGGGGGGGGGGATATCGTGTTTGATTGTCTGTGGTGTGTGTGTGGGGGGGGAGATACGGGGAGATAGGGCTATAGGATGGTGTGCGAGTGGCAAGGCGGCGAGTGAAAGGAGGTGTCGGAGAGAAGTGTACTGCTTCTGTACGAGGGCTCTCAAGTCGCGAGCGATCGATCGAGTTTGCTGGGCAGCTTCTGCAGCATATGTCTGGGCATCAGTTCAGTTGAACGCTGTGTACGTGCATGCATCTGGGCGAGCGGTGGTGGTCTTGCGACCTCGTGCGAAATCACAATTGCACGCACGTGTGATGAGCGAGCGACCCTGGGTGCCAGACGCGTCGAGGCCTTATACGGTGACTTGCCAGCGCTATCTCCTGTTGCCCTGCGGTCATCGGGCGGGGGGGGGGGGGGGGACACGCACGATCCGCATCATCCGGTCATTACTGTTTACTCGTGCATGAAGAACACAGAGGGAGGATGGAGCACTCGATCACCCACACAACTCGGGCTCGAAAGACGCCCACATCTGCAGCTTAAGCGTTCGCCATCATCGCCGCCTCTCATCACGCGACGTACCAGGCGTTTGTAAGGCTGGGCTATTGAGATCTCGGGTGCGAACGACGGAGAATGAGCATGGCCGAGATTGAGCACGACCGAGAATGAGCACGACCGAGAATGAGCACGATCGAGAATGACTGAGGTGACATATTGTTCCAGCGCCTTCGGGTTCTTCGGGTCGTGCGACGGCAAGTGGTTGCAGTCCACATCTGCGCGAGCAGACCACCTAGCGTAGCCAGACGTAGCATTCCCACACCGTACGTCTCCATAATCCAGCAGCAAAGGTTCTCTCACTCGGTAGAAAGGATTTGGGAGCAGGTATGGCCACTCGCATGATACGCTTGCTCACCCTTATCAAGAGATATCGGGCGACGCAGTTTTCGCCGAGTCCCACTTCTGGTCCCACAGCCAGACTTGGTGTCTGGTATTCTGCGATGAAAGAGCAGTGCAGGCGAGAGAGAGAGAGAGGATGATCTTGGGTGGAGTGCATGGTGTGCGCGGGGGCGGGGGGGACGGAGGAGGGTGCAATGGTCTGTGATACCCGTTGCTGGCTCGCTGTCCGATGCCGCCCGGCGAGCGGGGCCCTAGTCGGGGGAGAGACAGTGGGGCGATTACGATAACGATTGGCTTACCTTAATGCACTTGCACTTGCCGAGGGCCGGCGGCCATTACCGAACTGCCCGTGAGCGTCATCCCGCGCTGGCGATCCGCCTGCCGATCCGCCGCCAGGAACCCGGGGCGAGGCGGTGCAGCCAGGCACGCCGCCGCTGACATTGCGGTGCAGAGCAGCACATGGCTCGTCCATCTCTCGCCCGGCAGCGGCCTCCCCGGCGCCTATATGTCCCCCTGCAGGTCTCCCACACGGGATCGTGGCCGGGTCATGCGCTAGCTCGCTCAACGTCACACACCCCGCCCGCACTAATGACGACAACGGACATGGAGAAAAGACGTCGGCCGTGGCACGCGCGGTCCGCATAGGAGAGGGGGGGGGGCCGTCAGCGTATATAACAAGGGTGAGGGAACGGGCAGCATGCATACCCAACCACACCATACAGCACACACCATGTTCAGCCACATCGTCCTCACCGCTGCTGCCATCCTCCCCCTCGCCCTCGGTGCGCCCACCGCAGCCACCAAGCGCTGGGACGACTCCAACGCCCTCAGCTGCGTCCAGTACCAGTACGGAGGTGAGCACCCCTTCTCCTCCACCGCTCTACACCCATGTGCACCACCACTTACCCTATCGTACAGGCCCCTTCGAGTCCTTTGGTGCCGGCGGCTTCATCGATCTCTACGCCAACATCACAAAGTACGACCCCGACACCTGGGTCACGGCGTACAACACGACCCGCCTGGGCCTCGCCGATGACGGCACGATTCAGGACTGCGGGGAATGCCAGACGACCGAGCTGTTTGGCTTCGAGGTCTGCCAGGCTACCGTGGACCGATACGGGTTCGATGGCCTGTAAGTCGCCTGTCCTCTCCCCAAATTTTCAACTGTCCGGCCGCGTCTGTCGATACGCTGGAGCAGAGAGCTGACAGACAGAGTTCACAGCACCAACTCCCCGAGCTCCTTCTACGGCCATCTCGTGTGGCGCAAGGTCACGAACGATATCCAGTGCCTCACCGCCACCAGCTTCAACAGCACCTTCGAGGGCTCGGCACTCACACTCCAGCCTTGCCAGTACGACTATGAGAACGCGGGCGCGTCGGGGCAGTACTTCCAGTGAGTCGATGACTTGGTCGGATAAGACCTGTGTGCGGGTGCAGGGCAGTTGCTGATGATGGCGGGGGATTTTTCAGAATGTCCGTGACCGACGGTGTGTGGGAAGCTCAGCTCGTTGACGAGAACAACCGGTGAGTCTCGCCCCTTCCTCGCCGGACGTATCACCTCCGGCTGCGGCTGCTGACCGGCCCATCGTTTTGACAGTGTCTACGGGCCCACCCCCGATCTCAACAACAACGGCACCCTCGTTCTCTACGACATTCTCGGGGCCAACAAGACCTACACCAAGTTCGGCTTCGAGTAGGCGTCCTAGACCCCTTCCCTCTTGACTCTAGCCCCACCTCCTTCTTAAAATCATTCGTCATGCGGACATTGCACAAGTTAAGTTTATAAAGACCGAGAAAATCGCATAATGGACAATGGAGGGCAGGCGATATAGTCCACCCTCCCTCATCGTATATACGGTACTATAGCAGGGATTGGATGCAACGATCCTTTGTCGATACCTCTTGGCCAGATCCCCTCGATCCTTTGTGAACCTCCAGCCCAGCCCTATAACGGCGGGCACCAGGACGAGTACCACACGGGGACAGATGTCAGCAGCCACCAGGACGAGTGCAGCACATTCCGTACCGCCATCTGCGACCGCGCGACCGCACCAACCACTCAAACAAAACCAAACACCTCGAGACATGTCTTCATCAAACTCATGCCTCCCCGTCGCCATCCAACCCCCCGCCGCCCCCCCACCGCCGCGCACCTGCCCCTCCCCCTCCTTCAAGACCCGCTACCGCCGCGTCACCCACATCCTACCCACCCCACACATCTCTCTGCTCGCGCTCCCTCCGCCGCTGGTACCAACACGCTCCCCTCCACGCTCGGCGGCCATCCTCCCCGTGCCGAGAGTGAAGCTCGCGCGCGGCGAGGGGGGCGAGGACACCGGCGGCGTGGCTGGAGATTGGAGTACATGCCCGAACAGCTTGAGGGACTTGCAGAACCTCGCACGCAGCGTGGGGAGCGTGATGAACGTGAGGAGCGTGAGGAGCTTGCTTACCGTGCAGAGCGTGCAGAGCGTGCAGAGCGGGGGGAGCGTCGGCGAGACGACCGTACGCCCTGGGTACGGTGCCCTTGGGCGGGGGGTGGGCGGACCCAGGATAGAGCTGGGAGATGAGCCGCGAAGCGATTCTACTGTCAAGTGCCGGTTCGGAAACCGAAGAAGGGGGGGATCAGGGTCCCCGCTGGGTGGGGGGTTCGCCCGCCTGATGGGATTCCATATTGAGGATGAGCAACTCGCCCGTCGCGCTGATTACCACCGCGGGAGGCTGTCCGCCAGCAGGGGAAGCACTACTGCCCAATGTCTGGAGCTCGATCTAGGGGTGGAACCCTGTCCGCAGTGGGTGATGGGCCGGGGGATCGACGAGGTAGAGGTCGAGTGGTGCTTCTTCTGTGGGAAGGAAGGGGGGAGGGGGGAGATGCAGTTGCGGTCTGTGAGTTGGGATGGGGTGAATTGTGAGGGGGAGGAAGAGGGAGGGAGGACGAGACAGGGTGATGGCGCGTGGTGGCAGTGGGTATGTGTGGGCGGGTGTACTGGGAACATTGAAAAGTGAAAACAACCTCGTTCCCGTAGATGCCAACTGGCCATACCGGGTGACCACATGTAACAACTGCATGGATCCCCTCCCCCCCCCCGTTAGGTCTGCCCCACACCTGCTCCATCTACTCTAATCCATCTCCATCTTGACCAGGCCCTTCTGCGCGGCCGCCGCCCTCTCCCGCCGCTCCAGCAGTCTATCCCCCGGAGTCTTCCCCCCGCTCACGTACAGCTCATGCAGCAACCGATCAATATCGGGCGTGACCACATAGTTCTTGTGCACCTCGCCAAGCACCATCGCCGCCTTCTTCTTGGGGTCGAGGTGTACCAGGTGCTGGACGAACGTCGTGGGGACGCCGGGGGTCACCTGCGGCGGAGTGGGCACGCGTTGCGTCAGCCACGGATCGACAGAGTCGGTGCGTGCTCAGTGTGTACTTGAAGAGCGGAACGGAACTCACGTTCATGACAATGTCGTCGCCCATGACCATCTTGACCTTGCCAGACTTCATCACCACCATCGTGCCGACCCTGCCCTCGGGTGTGGGCTCCACGAGCTTCTTACCCCGGAGCTGCGCTGCAGTGGGCTTGACGTCTGGCTTGACGTCCGCAAGAGTGGCAGATCCGGTCAAGTCGACAGGGCCCGGGGCATCGTATTTGGGGAAGAGCTGCGGGAACTGGAAGATGAAGAGCTTCTTCTCGGGCTCGTCCTGCGATTGGCGTCAGCGGAATGCCGCGGCATGATCAACACGCGGCGGGCGTACTCACGAATCCGTCGGCCTTGACAAAGTCCCCTTCCATCGTCTCCTCCTCATCCTCACTCTCGCTTTCACTCAGATCCACCGCCTGCGCCGCATTCACCTCCTCCTCCGCGTCCTCCACCCCACCGGTCTGCATAAAGTTCCGCACCCTTCTCCCTCGCTCATCCCTATCCTGCTCCTCGTCATCCAAGATCATCGCATCATCCTCCCTCAGCACACTCATGCTCTGCTCAGGAGATACCGGCTCGTCCTTCACCCCCAGGTGGGCGGTGCGCACCGCATCTGGCGCGGCGTCCACGTCCATCGCGTCCGCGCGCGACTTGCCCTTCCTCCTCATCTCCTTCTCCTTCTTCGCCTTGATCTTCTCGGCCTTGGCGGACCCCTTGGCCTTCCCGCCAGCCAGCCGGCGGTCGCGGTACAAGCTCGTGGGCGCTGACTCGGACATGGTGGACACGAGGTCGATGTCGATCGGGCGGGCGCTGGTGAGGCCCTCTTCGTCCGAGTGGTCAGAGTAGACTTCGGCGTCCGTGATATCCATGCTGCGGGGGGCGGCAGCGGGAGCGAAGCCCCGCGAGGAGGCTGCAGTCAATAGGCGAGCACGGGTGCATCAGCTGGCGAGATGCGAGGTGTGTGGTGTGTGAGTGATGAGGGAGACTCACACGCTGTAGCGACAGGGCGGGGACCACCAAAGACACCAGCAGCAGTAGACGTAGACACGACTGTCCCACGTCCTCTCCCCCGCGTGGAGCCCCCTCGTCCTCGCCCACGCATGCCCCCACGCATCGCTGGTGCTACCGGCTCCGCCTTTACTTCTGGCTCCCTGCAACGGCCCAGACCATCAGCATTTATCCAGGCCCGTTAAACCGAAATAACAGGAGAGTAACGATGAGACCCACGGCTGTTTCCTCCTGATAGGCACTTTGGGCTTGAACTTGAGCTTCTGGATCACACTCTGCACGCTATCGCCCGGCGCGGGGGTGCTGTGTCCAGAGGGGGGGGCGGTGGACTCGCTGCCGGCGGTGGTGGATCGGGACATGGCGGCGGAGAGGGTGGGCGGGAGGGCGGACCCCGACGAGGATCCGGCCGCCGGGTGGGAGTGGTCGGCTGGCGGTTCGGCCATGGTGGGGGCGGTGTAGTTGGGGGTGGGAATGGAGAGAGGGGACAAGTTTGAGAGCTCGCGAAAGACGAAGTGGGTCGGGTGAAAGAGTTGTTGGTGCGGGGACAAAATAATCGTGAGTAAGGCAGCAAAGGCACCGATATAAAGATCTTGGCGGCGGATTAGAAATATAGCGAGCAAAGTTGTAATGACTAATTTGTAATGAGCTCCTTGGCCAGGTGATGATGACGCTGCTCGGCAACCGGCGATGCATCTTGCCACTGTCTTCAGCTCGTCTTCATTCTCGTATCCACTCTATACTCTACAGTCGCAACACCCCTCTATCCTCCCCACACCTCCTGCCACCATGCCCACCGAACTCCCCTATGCCGCCGAAGCAGAGGTCTCCCTCTCCCCTGATGAGCTCGAGGTGAGCGGTCAAGACCAGGATGCGGGCACCTCTGTAGCTGACGCACATACCGCAGGTGCTCAGGAGGCAGTACTACAAGGAGATAGAACAGGGTCACGTCACTATTCAGAGCAAATTCAACTATGGTCAGTTCGCCGGCGGTTACTCGGCCCCCACGGCGGAGCGAACGGGAAGCTCTAGGCGTCGAGCTTTGGGTGACTTTGGAATCTCGCGTGTGGCCTTGCGCTGACGGGAAGGAGTAGGATGGGGTCTGGTCAAGTCCGGAAGCCCCGAGCTTCAAACTGAGGGAGTCAAGCTCTTGCAAGGCGCGTTCATCCTCCTCTTCCGTCGTCTTCGTCCCTCTGCTCACCCCTTTCTCCCGTCCGCACTACACAGAGATCTACTCTGCCTCCGCCGACCACCGCCGTGAATGCACATACTACATTGCCGTCGGCTACTACAAGCTCCGCAACTACGCCTACGCCCGCAAGTTCAATAACCTCTTATTATCTGTGGAGCCGGGGAACATGCAGGCACAGAGCTTGGGGCAGCAGATCGAGGGGGCGGTGAAGCGGGATGGGATGATTGGTGGGTGTCGCCCTCGGGTTTCTCGTACGGCCACTTTGAGGTGTGCTACAGGCGCTGACAAGATGGATTGCAGGTATTGGACTGATTGCGGGCGCGGTGGCTGTGGCGGGGGTGGTCGTGGGGTCGTTGCTGCACCGCAGCAAGAAATAGGCTGTGGGGATCGGAAGTGTGTGTTCGCTATCCGAGGCGTGTGTTTATCATATACTGGAAGCCTCATAGGTCAGAAGGCAGCATTGCAGTACATGCGCTTTGCATCGAGACAGTGATTCTACATATCAACAAGGAGAAGGGCAGACCCATGTCAAGTAGCCACGCTGCAGCAAGCTCCACAGCAAGCTCAAGTCACTAGCCAACCCTTTGCTGATCATCTACCTACCTACACCTTGCAGAGCTTTTCGGACGTGCAGTCCTTGTCCAAGTCAGTCATGGTCGTGACGTCCTCGGTCTTGTAGTACAAGGCGACGTTCTTGACTGTATAGGAGAACCAAGGTCAGAGAGGGTGGTGCACGGAGCAATGGAAACTGGGAGAGGATACGTACCACGCAGGTGGGCGTCCTCGGTAGGGGGCCCGCCGGACCACCCAGACCCGCCGTTCATCCAATTGTTGATCGTAAAGTTCATCGGGTGAACTGGCACTGCACCAAACATCCGATGTCAGCTCGCGCTAGCCTTGGCGGTGTCTCTGGCCAATTCACAGTTGGAAGTCGGCGATTCATTCGCTACGCCATTGTAGTACCTCGTCGTCAAGTTCTTCCCATCATCCCCGTTGAGCCACACGATCGTGTAGTTGTTGTACGTCTTTGTGGGGTCGTTGGAGGTGGGGAAGTTTACTTTGGTGAAGACGGACTGGAGGGTGGAGGGATTGTTGGGCTGTTGCGAAGGGGAGGGGGGGGGGGGGGGGTGTCATTTGTGGAGACTGTAAGGGCAGAGGGGGGGAACACCACGTACATCGCCGAAAGGAGGCCAGTTAGTGTACCAGATCCCATCGGACTCGATCTTGGAAGTGAGGATCTCGATATCGACCTCATCGGCATACCTGTCATTTGCCGTATGATCAGATCAGCGTTCGGCTTCCACCTGCCGCGGCCAAAAGCATCTCATCCACTCACATGGTCGCGATGCTATGGTTCAGCCAGAACGCCTCACACGTCCCGGCCACATCACTGATCATCGCCTCCGTCTGGAACACCCCACCCGTCACCGCCGTGCCGAAACTTATCTCGGCGCAGTCCATATTCGAGCTCAGCGTTTGTCCCCCGGGGACTGTCAACACCAAGTCCCCGCTCTCAATGGCCAGATTCTCGTATCGCCCCCAGCACTGGTTCCCGCTCTCGCCTTCCCCGCCGGCGTGAAGCCCGTCGTTCACGACCCAGCCCTTGTCGGAGAGTTCGTCTGCGCTGGCAAAGGTGCGGTCCTTCTCGGAGGAGAAGGCGAAGGTGAAGCTGTAGGGGAAGAAGACGTCGTTGAGCGATGAGATGCTGTATCCGCACTTGCAGTCCCCCGCAGGAGCCAATAGCGTCAACGTGTCTCCTGTCCCACTCGTATCGGAGGCTGTATCGGTGGCCGTCGAGCCGGCACCAGCAGCGGAGGCAGTGCCAGTGGCATCAGTGGCACCGGTGGCACCGGTAGCAGTGGCAGCAGCGTCACCGGTATCAGTGGAGGCAGTGCCAGCGGCAGCAGCGTCACCAGTGGCGGTAGCGGCCGCCGTTACGCCAGTTGCAAAGGTGATGCGGTGGCAGACGTTTGCTGCCACGCCGCTAAGGAGGGGAAGGAGCGGAATGAGTGTGATGGCCGGCAGCCTCATATTGGCCTAGGGCGCTGTTGGTGAATCGAGTTCCAAAAGACAGTGTTTGAACAGGGCACGGGTGCGGGGGGGGGGGGGGCTCTCAGAGCATTCTCGGGGCGTCAGGTCTGTCGTCGACAGGCCCTCCGGACCGCGTTCTTATGCAGGCAAGGTCCGTCGCGACTCTTCCTTTGACCTGTTTCGGAGCTCGCTCAATCACAGGTGTCACCCCCTAATGATGCGGGTTACCCGCTAGATTGAAGGATGCTTGACACGCATCCGTGCTGCCTACCGCGTCACCCCTTTGTCGGTCCAGTCAAACAGAGGGTTGTGTGGCCTTGTGACGGGTACATCGCAGTCCATGAAACAGGGGGTTGGCAATCGGGGGGTGGGAGACCTGTGGCCTGCCTGTAGATGGTGAGAGACCTGTGGCCTGCCTGTGGATTGTTTCGAGAGGTGTTGCAAGTCGGCAGAGACAAGTCAAGATAGCAGCGTGTGTTGCACGGAGCCGTCGCATAAGCAACAAGGCGGCGGCGGCGACCTCCGCCGAGCCCACCCGACCATCACCTGGCAGACCTAGATGATGATTATGCATGCTTCCCCATCGACCGACCATTCATATGCGCAAGGCTTCCACCTCCCCTCTAACATGCAGCCCGCTGCGCGCCTGGCCAGGTTCTAACCCGGGCAGCCTGCCGCCGCTTTTCAATACACACTCGTACAATGATACCCCCATCCACCCACTCGCGCGCGCCCCACACCCGCCCCCCCCCCCGCCGCCGGGGGTCCTCCGCCTAACCGTCCGCGAGACCAGACGGACGAACGACTGAGCTCGCCTCACACGCCGCCGCCGTGGTCACTGAATGCACCACCCTGTGCCGTGTGCCGATTAAAGCGCCTGGCCCGACTCTGGCAAAGCACCATGCTGACGTATGAGGACCTCTGCAGGGAGGAGAGAGAGGCACGCACGTCAGCAGCTGATCCAATCCAACCCCTGCACCCCGGCGAGACAGCCTCGACTGCGGACTGCGACTCCGACTCACTGAAGAACTCGTAACTCAGCCAGCTGATCGCGGTACTAGGCGCGACAGTCAACACCCTGGGCAACATGCCCCTCCTGAGCCCGCGCCACCCGTCCCTATCCCAGATGATGCGGAGCGCGTCGCCCATCCCCTTGGCCTCCCTGATGGCCGGGTCCTGACTGCTGCCCCGGGTCTGCAGAAGCGTCTTGGCGACGTCCAGCGGGGTCGTCACGGCGGCTGCGAGCCCGCCGGCGATGCCGCCCGCCATGACGTGCGTGCTGGGCGAGTAGCCGCCCGCCGGGTTGAGCACGGTCTTGAGGTACTCGTACGACGAGAACTGGACCGCGGTGAAGGGCACCGACATGGTGAGCGTGGTGGGGTACGAGACGTAGAAGGCAGAAAGGCCCTCGCTGGCGTAGACGGTGCGGGCGCACGATAGCACGTTGCGGTAGGGCGAGCCGCGGATCTGCATGCGCTGCTTGATGACTGTGGGGGGGATACGTCAGTACGGTGTGCGGAGGAGGATAAATAAATGAATAAATAAATAAACAAGCAAGGCAAACATGGAGAGTGACATACCATCAAAGGGGTTCATCAACGCATCGCTCGAGACAGTCGCCGCCGCACCAGCTAATGCGGTGCCCGCGACACCCGCCCAGCCGTCTCCTCGGCCGCCGCCTATTTCCCGCACAAACTCGTACATGCCAAAGTGCGCGGCGTGCGCGGGGCCCGCGCCGAGGATGACGCTCGCGACACCTCGCCAGAGTGAGCGCAGGCCCTCGGTCGTGGAGATGGAACGGACGTGCTGGGTGATGGAGTTGAGCTGGGGCGGGGGCCGTGGAGGTGCGGCTGCGGCTGCGGCTGTGGCTGGGGACGAGGTGGCAGAGGCGAGAGAGGGGATGATGGGGTGGAGAGGCTGGAGAACCTGCATTCGGGTCTGGCGGGCGGGCGGGAGGGCGGGCGGTCAGCAAACAAGGCATTCGCCATGGTAGTCGCGCCCAAACATACCTTGATAGAGTCGACAGGAAAGATCGCTGCGTGCTCAGAGATGCCGGCCTGCAGCCGGACGACGCATGTCAGCCGATGAACGCGACCTCGCTTGGGTCCATGACCATGCTTGACTGCAACCCCTGAATGGTTCGGGTATGGTCAAGACCTGGAACGTACCATGGCTCCTGCGGTCATGTTGACCGCCCATCCGCTCCCCACTGGTAAGCTCTCATAGTCGTGCTCCTCCTCCTCCTCGAGCGCGATGGACGACTCTCCTGCCCTGATGGGGGGGGCAGTGTGGTTGAGGTGGACAGTATGGGGGTGGACGTGGAAGTGGGGCACGCTGGAGGAAGACGACGACGACTGAGAGGACATTGTGGCGGTGGAGTGTGGGTGGGTGCTAGGGGGGGGGGGCGGGAGCCGAGGTGATTTCGTCGGCACTCGCGGACGAGTGGGGCAAAGAGGGAGTTCTGGTCTCTGTAGCTATCTTCAAGTGGCAAGACAAGTATCGTCAGTATACGGGCATGGACACCTAACAGTCAGACCGCCAGACACGAGCGACGCCCGAAATGGCGATGCAGTGGCTCGCCAGAGCACTTGCTGGAGGACTCAAAGCCGAAAAAAACCGGACCGGACCCTCTGGCCGACTGAGAGGAGGCAGTCTCGTGCCCTTTGGCCGTGCAGAGCAGTAGACACACCCCTCCTCGACGATGCATGGCCCCGGCCCTCGGAGCGAGCTCGGCGGGGGGAATGGACGTGGCGAGAGGGCTGAATGGGTGCAGCGCTCGGCGATATCGTTGGAACGGTGCCCCGCTCGATCGCAACCGCCGGCTGTGGGTTTCACTCACGGGGATGGGAGGATGCACGGGGCGGTGGGGTGCGGGGGGGTGGCGGGACGGCGTGCGCAGTGTGGGGGTGCGGGGGGGTGCTGTGGCGCGTGGCTGGCGGGGGCGTGGAAGAGAGCGAAGGAGAGGACGGGGCGGTTACTTTTCTGCGTGCGTGCGTGAGGATGGATTTCGGCCGGCGTCATTTTGGCGCGACGGAGGCCGGGGCGCAGGCGGGCAGTCGCCGGGGTGCCAAGCGGCGGCTCTTCGCGTGATGCTTCCGTGGGCGCACCGTGCACCACGCGCGCCTCTCTTCCTTGCCGCATGTATCCACCCTCCCTCACACCGCACAGCGGATAGTCGCTGCGGCGACAGCCCAGCCGCCATCTCGCGGCCTCGCCCAGCCTGCATCCACATCCATCCCGCACACCCATCGCCGCATACATCACCCGACACGGCCGCCACACCATGGCCCCGGCCCAGCCCTCTTCCCGCTCAACTCGCTCGCCTGTCCACACGTCGCATCATCACCGTCATCCTTCTCATCGTCACACCCTATCCAACAAACACTCCACCACGATCACATCGGCCCCCCAAGACTTCCCGACGGCCGCCAGACGTCCTTCTCGTGGCTGCCACACTTCCCACACATCGGCATCGACTGTCGCATCGGCCACTGGTGCAATGAGCACGGAGGCAAAGACCTTATCTGGGGGATTGGATGCCTATACCGACACCACCCTTTCGGCGTCCACCTATCAAAACGATGGTCCCGCAGACCCCGCGCCCACGTCCACTGACGACACCGCCGGATACACCGACTCGTCCACCGACCTAGCCACCGACCCAGCCACCGGCCCAGCCACCCAAGACTGCGATGTTGCCACAGTTGCCACCGACAGCGACGATGACAGTGTTACCCAGATCAGCACATCCACGAGGAGGAGAAAGACCACTACGCGATCAAGCTCTACTTGTTTCGGGGACGAGGAGACTGTCAAGTGAGTGCCGGTTATCCGCCGACACGGCGACTCGGACGTTCCCGGTTACGGCTAGGCTGACGTGAGATTACGCGTTTTGTAGCGCGAGCGAGACAGGCTCCGACAGCTCTACCAGTGCAGAGGCGGCGGCTTCCACGAGTGGAGAGAGCAGCCATGCGGTGCAGTCGTGAGTCCAACGGCTGGGCTGGCCTTGATGCAGGCGGCGTGACCGGCAGCTGACCGCACCCCGGCCCTCAGCACCGTGTCATCCTTGTATGCCATCGACGAACCCTCCACTTTCAAGACCTCGGATGGTACCGACCTCCTCCCTATCGGTACCTCCAGCACCACCTCCACCCATGACCACCCTACAGCCGGGTATCAATCAACAGCCACCGACAAGAGCTTTTTTAACAGCAACGCCAAGGTGGCCGGCGTGTTCACGGCAGTCGGCATCGTGCTCGTGGCAGTTTTGCTGGGGCTGCTAATCTATTGTTTCAGGCGCAGGCAGAGTAAGGCTAGGAGTAACGATACACTCAACAGAGGATTGCTGGTGTATCCCGAGAAAGGTTACGGGGTTACAGGATCGACGGGAACTGGCCTGAACGAGGTCCACCCGAGTATCGAGAGGACCGAATCGAGGCAGAGTATTCGTGAGTTGCCGGGTCCTTCCACAATCGAGAGGCCCAAAACTGACACCCATCCTCCCCCTCGGCAGCCCCTGTCCCACCAATCCTCCCATCCCAGTACTATGCCACCCAGCCGACCGTCGACCGTGCCCTCGCCCCTGCAGACGCCGAGTTCGCCAACGGCGTCAGCGAAGATAGCGCTTACTCTCAAGACGGAGCAACATACCAGTCCGATCTCGAGCGCGGATACATAACCCCTCCTGAAATCGTCAGGATTGGGAGGAGGTGGTCCGCCGCTGATAGGATTGACTGGGGTGCAGCTGCCTGCATTCACACGGCTGATACGGAACATGTGGCGACCGGTAGTGGCACTGTCAACAATGCTCAAGTGGGGCACAACGGCTTTCAGGCCATCGATGAGACTACTGCTACTAACCGTAAGTCTATATAGCTGCGTTCTCGAATAACAATTTATGACCATGATATATTAGTTCCCAGCGCCAACCACACGGACGATATCCCGCGTGTCAGCCCTTCCCGCAACAATGCTATCAACAGGGCGCTCTCGCGTGGCAGCATGGTTCACGGACGTTCGGCCTCTGACATCAACACCCCCACCGTCAGCCTGCCGCTCACGCCGCTCACGCCGCAACGTAACGACTGGTCTGATCGGCTCCGTCAACTCCAAGCCTGCGCCAACTCAAACACACCGTTCAGGACCCTCGTCACCGCAGGCCGCAGCCTCCAGCTCGGAACGGGCGCCGACAACGGCTATGAGATCCGCCGGCTGCCTACGGCACGTGAGATGGAGGAGAGCATCGTACCGGGTTGGCGGACTGATGTAGGCTCCCCCGAGGTCAGCGACCCTGTTAAGGGAGAGGGCAAGAGGTACTCCGTGGGCGGCAGGACGGCTCTCGAGTCATGGGAGAGAACTTGCACAAGTCCCAGGAGACGAGGAGGAAGCACGAGAGTGTGTTGAGAGAGAAGGCAGCTGTGGAGGAAGGGGACGGCCAAGGGATCGCTGTCTTGCGTGCATAATACACTGTCACACTCGCCAGAGTCGTCAGACTAATGAACTTTGTATATATCCTGACCATGGTCGCGAGGGGTCTGTAGATCAAACCACTGTCATCATCAGCCAACCAACATTCATGGCCATACCGTACAATAACAATGCAAAGTAGTCATCATCACAGACCTTCCGTCTCTGTCGCCGAGAGGACATGCCGTCCAATATGCGGACCCCCAGAACAGGGTTTGCTTCGCACCACTCACTTACTACTAATGACGCGCTGACCATTCAGGCCCCAAGAGTCCATTCATGGATCGTCGGCCATCATGGTCACACTATTAGACTATTCACAAATCACTCTTTACCCAGAACACAATGTGGACGGGCGAGGCCAGCGCAGCCGTCATCGTATTGAGATTTTCGAATTGGCGTGGCTCAGACGCTGTTATACCAGTGAGGGTCCATTCATATCCATCCACCCATCATCTTCACAATCTACCCCTCCGTGTACCCCCCCACCTCCTGCTCCCACAGCGCCTTGCAATCGACATGCGCCCCCAGCTTTGCGCACATCAAGAACGCGCCGCTCAGCTTCCGGTTCAGCGAATAGGTCTCTTGCGGGGGCGGGGTGAGGCGGTGCTTGAGCATGACGGGGATGAGGGCGCGGATCGAGTCGGTGATGGTTTGGTCTGCGAAGGGGAATTCCCCTTCGTGGGAGAAGGGGCCTGAAAACAGAGACGTTAGTGATGGGACGGCGAGTAGATGAGGCATTCAGTCATGGGATGGCGAGTAGATGAGGCAAAAACATACTGGCAACGAGCGCCATCGAATCGAGATGCGCCTCCAGCATGACCTGCAAGATGCTATCAGCGTTCAAGTTGACCCGGTTCGACTCGTATTCCAAACTTACGTCGTTCTCCTCGCCGGTCAAGTAACCCAAGTTCAAACTCTCCACCCTCATCGCCTCCCTGTCCCCTGCCAGCGCACTGCTCAACAGCCTGTACCACCCATCCATAAACTCCTTGGTGTACTCTCTCGACGCACCAAAGTCGATCAGCTGGATCTGGTCCGGGTTCGACGAGTACATGAAATTGCCCCAGTTCGGGTCGGTCTGCATGAACCGGAAATGGAAGAGCTCTTGCAGGCAGAGACGGAGGATGTTGGTTCCGATCTGCGAGCGAGAGGGGATCAGTTACGGCGCCACGAGATGGATGTCCTGGCAGCTTGAAAACGCACCTTGTCGCGAGTCTCCTGCGACAGGTTCCTCGCTTTGCTCAGGGGCTTCCCGTCCATCCACTCCGTCGTCAACACCTTGCCCGTGGTAGCCTCAGCCACCACCTTTGGAACCACAAAGAACTCGTCCCCTGCCAGCAGCTCTGAGAACCTCTTCCCGGCCGCCGCCTCCTTTACATAATCGCACTCGTCCTCCAGCTCCCTGCGCGTCACTGCGATAGTGTTCTGGAGGTAGAGCCCCTTGGGCAGGAGCGCGGACGAGCGGAGGAGGAGGGAGAGGTTGGACAGGTCCGACTCGATGGAGGAGGCGACGCCCGGGAATTGGATCTTGACGGCGACAGGGAGGGAGGTGGAGGCGAGCACGGCGCGGTGGACTTGGCCGATGGAGGCGGACGCGATAGGGGTACGGTCGAATTCGGAGAAGAGGGATGACCAGTCTGGGCCAAGCTCTTCTCGCATCGCTTTCTGTGAGGCGGCGCGTGCAGGTTATAAGCAGCGTCACCACACATCGCATGGGCCCTGCAGACAGACGTACCTCCATTTGCCAGTCGGGCATATAGTTTGCGTGAGCCTGGACCTGATGCAGCACTTTCTCAATCTCAGGTGGGAGCATGTGGTTGTCTGCACACGTTCGAGGTAAGTCGAAAGAGGATGTGATACCTAGACAGCTGGCTTACCCTGGATACTCATAAACTGCCCCAGCTTCAGCGCCGCACCGCGCATCCTCCCCAGAGTCGACACCAATCTCCGGACATTCGCGTCGCTCATAAACACGCTTCCTGTACTCGTGTTCCCGCCTGTTGAGCGCCTGATTGATTCGGTAGCAGCTCCAAAGGAGAGAGAAGCGGCGAGAGCTACATGGGTGTCAGAGTGGGTCTACAGTGTCATGCAGGGTACAAGCCAGACTCACAGCCGTAGTGGAAGAGACGGCCGATACGGGAAGAGGGGACCTTGGACGCCCGAAGGACAACAGGTGCCTATACACAGTGTTAGTCGCAGATTGATAGGCAGATGCTCGCACCACACTCACGTCCTCTTCCTCGGGCACGACCGACACGCCCTCAGCGTGTGGGGCCCTGGCGGCTACCTCAGCTTCCAGCTCCATGGCAAGCTCCTTGACCTCCACGTTCGCCACAGGATTGGGTGCCTTCTCCTTTAACTTCTGCTGTAGAGGTTCTGCGATGGGAGTGGGAGGTGGCTGAGTCTCAGAGGCCGTCGGAGGTACAGCAGCGGGCGCAGGTGTCGTGACAGGCTTCGGCCGAGTGGGAGGCTCAGCCTCGGTAGACGCTGGCGTGGGGGTGGAGGCGAGAGGGGACGATGATGCGGGAGCTGAACGGAATTTGGCTGATGGGTGGGAGTCAGGCGCACGTGGGGGGTTCTGGCGGGGGGCAGAGCCTATGAGAGAGTCCAGAGGGGACTTGCCCTTGGACATGGTCGATAGTGAAGGCACGGGCGACGTCCGCTTGTACGTCGACGTCGACTGGGCTTTGGGCCACGCCGCACCGCCCTTCCCGGCAACCTTCAAAGTGAGTGGTATGGGTATGCCGTTTCCCTTGTCTGCCGGGTGCGTGTCTGGTGCAGGAGGTGGGGGTGTGCGGGGGGCGTTGGAGATGAGTCGATCTAGAGCCGTCCCCTCTGCTGCATTTGAACCAGGCGCAGAGCTGGAAGCTGCAGCAGAGTCAGCATAGCGGGCACCGTGCTTTGAGAGCCGCTCTTCCAGTGACTGCACTTGGGGGAACACCCCCTCCCCCCCCGGCGTCTGCCGATGGTCGTCTCCCTTGCCCTTGTCGAAGGCCAGTGGGCGCGCGGCCAGTGCTGCTGCCTCCTCGGCCTGGATGGCCGCTGAGCGGGCCAGCACCCTGATTGCGGCCGAAAGCATCTGTAGATGCGTTTTCTGTGGTTGGTATAGCCCTTGGAGGGTTGACTTCGCGGTCGGGCTTGCTATGAGGTATGCGAGCGAGTGAGTGCGATCCGGTGCCCGCTATTGAAAAGACGCGAGCCCAGGTGAACCTGGGGCCCCGGATTCGGGAGTGGCCGGAACACTGGCCTTGTTGTTGCGCGAAAATGGCAAATATAACGACTCTGCTCCGGCTGTTTCCTCTTCGTTCATGCATATATAAAAGGGCTCCCCACAGGCCCATCCATATTTACTCTCCCCCCATCCCCCATACAGAGTAAAATGGCAGCAAGAACAGCTTCCCTCCGCGCAATCACAAGGCCAGTCCCGAGGCCCGCGGCTTCGTCCATCCAGGCGCGCCCAAATTTCACCAGCGTCTCTCGAGCCTACTCGACCGGCCCCACCCCCCGCAAGGCCATGGCCAAGCCCTGGGTGACTCTTGCTGCCACAGGCTTCGCGTTTGGACTGGCGGTAGAGGTGTTCAGGGGGTACAGGCAGAGCGTGAGTTGTTTCTGCGTCTGTGGAGCCCTTGCGGCCGTCGACCGCGCGCTGACCAGACTTTGGATCTACAGAAGCCTGTCCAGTGTGATGGCGCTCCTGCGCTCGATGCCATAGAAACTCACGGCTACCCCTGGATGCCCGTGAACGCCGAGGAGAAGGACGACCCCCAGGTGAGATTCTTTCCCTTGCTCCCTATCGAGCCTGAGCTGACAGCCGTGCAAGAACCCCATGCGGATCCGCATGGCCAACTGGGTAAAGTCTCTCCAGGACCACATCGTCAACACCATGGAGGACATTGAGGCGTCCTCTGCCCCCAACTCCTTCTCGCCTTCCCCTGACACCCCCCGATTCCTTCGCGACTCGTGGATCCGCTCGCAAGGCGGTGAGGGCTCCTCATGCGTACTCACCGGCGGGAGGGTCTTTGAGAAGGCGGGCATCAACGTCTCTGTCGTACACGGCATGCTCCCCCCCAAGGCGCAAAAGGCCATGCTCCCCGACCACCCGAGTCTCCCGGAGCCCACCGATACAGTACCCTTCTTTGCCACGGGATTGAGCATCGTCATCCACCCGCGAAACCCTCACGTGCCCACCGTCCACCTCAATTACCGCTACTTTGAGATCGAGGACCCTGCTACGGGCAAGCCCAAGGCGTGGTGGTTCGGTGGAGGGTCGGACCTGACCCCCTCGTATCTCGTCGAGGAGGACGCCGTGCACTTCCACAAGACATTGAAGGAAGCGTGCGACAAGCACGACGAGCGGTACTGGCCCCGCTTCAAGAGCTGGTGCGACAAATACTTCTACATCACGCACCGCGGCGAGTCGCGCGGGATCGGCGGTATCTTCTTTGACGACCTCACCTCCTCGTCCCCCATCCACGCGCCCGCTGTGTCCACCATGCCTCCGCCCAGCCCCGAGAAGATCTTTGACTTTGTCAAGTCGGCATCGAGCGCGTTCCTCCCCGCGTACGTGCCTATAGTGTACAAGCACAAGGACGAGCTGTGGACAGAGGAGGAGAGGAGATGGCAGCAGTTAAGGAGGGGGCGATACGTCGAGTTCAACTTGGTGTATGATCGGGGGACTAAGTTTGGGCTAAACACGCCCGGTGCAAGGATCGAGAGTATCTTGATGAGGTGAGCTTTTTCCTGCCCTTCCTTCCCATACCCGAGTTGACATTCTGGTGCAGTCTCCCTGAGACCGCCAGGTGGGAGTACATGTCCCCGATGGGCGCAGAGGGGTCTGGCACCCCAGAGGCCAAGTTGATCAATGTGTTGAAGAACCCGCGCGAGTGGGCGTGAGCGTGGGACGAGATGTACAGAATAAGCTTGTAGAACGATATACCGCGCATAAATATAGATCATCAGATCATCGCACAATGCATCATTGCCCGTCTCCATCTTGTTTCTTCAGCCAGGACAGTACAAGAGCGATTCAAATGCGTCTACATCAGGTTCTATAAAATTACAACACTCATTCGGTCAAGAATGCCCGAATGTAATAACGCAGCTAATAGCCGAGAGGAATTCACGCTACGGCCACCCCAGGTGTCCGGGGCACAGCCGTCCCGTCTCGCTCACGTCCTGCATCTGATCCTATCCGTTTCCGCGGCGTAGGCATCGGTGGTACCCGCATGCTGTTCCCCGGCGTTGGCGGTGCGCCTAATCGCTTGGGCCGGGCCTGCATACGCAGGTCCCTGTTGTCGATCGCGACGCTCTTGGTGCACTGCGTGAATAACATGTCAGCCTGGGTCCGGGTGACATGCACTGAATGTAGCTTACATTCGAGGTCTTGTAGATCCCTACGAGACGGTGGGCCAGCTCAAACATATCGTTTCGCAGCGAAATGACGATACTGCCTCAACGTCAGCTCTGCATTCACAGCTTGCATTTTCAAGGCCAACTCACAACTGCGCAGCCTGAGTCTTTGACTGAATATAGTTGGCCACGATCGACACGTTCTTGAAGTCCAGAGCAGCGTCAATCTCGTCCATGAAGTAAAGAGGAGTGGGCTTGAAGACGTGCAGAGCAAAGACGAGCGCGAGGGAGGCGAGGGTCTTTTCCCCGCCCGAGAGGTTTGCGATGGCTCGCCAAGACTTCTTGGGGGGCATGATGGAGAGCACGACACCTGTGTGTTTCTGGTTAGCCTTGTACCGTGATATCGGCCAGATAGATTACCGACTCACCTTCCGAGAACGGGTCCATGCTGTCGATCAATTCGATTTCGGCATTCCCACCCATCGTGATCATCTACCAGCCTATCAGCACCAGTAGTCCACATCCCTTGCTCTCCACCCCTCCTCAGAAACTCACCTGGTACATCTCCTTTAATTTGGCCGTGATCGCCGTAAAGCCAGCCATAAACTCGTCCAGCCTCACTTTGCGCAATTCGTCGTACCGGTTCTTCGCCGTGTCCCGCGCACTGGTCACTGCCTCGAGGTCGCGCGCGCGGTCCAGGAACTCGGCTTCACGTTTGCGGTACTCGGCGAGAATGTTGAGGTTGGGTCGGGCCTTGCCTGTCTCCTCTGTAACACCCGCCCATCGTCAGCCATCGTTTTGAGGCTTGTGGAGGAGTGCGAAATGGCCGTACCTTCCAGCTCGGTGATCTCAGCATTCAGAAGCTCCTTGTCCACCTCCCGAAGCTCATCAGGAGAATACTCGATAAGCTCAAAGTTGTTCTCCTTCTTCTTTGGTACAATAGAAGGCTTCACGTCGGCATCTTCGCCCTCCGCGCCTTCCTCGGCAGGCTCAGCAGCATCGGGGGCCTCGACGTCCACATCGGCATCGGTATCCGCTACCTTGCCAGGGGCGCCCTCGCCTTGGACCTCCCCCTCTTCCTCTTCCTCCTCGCTACACAGACAGTTGGTCAGTTTCTCAGAACGTACATCGCCTTGAACAAAGCTCACTCGATGTAGACAAGCTCAAGCTCCTCGTGGCGCTTCCTCCAGTGCTTGTATTTGTCCTTGCTGTCCTTCTGGATTCTCGTGTTGTCCTCAATTTTCTGCTTGATGTCCATCTGCAAGCACCATTTGTCAGCTGGCAACGCCAGTAAGTATCGCGGCCATTCGAGCTCACTTCGAGTGCCCTGAAAGAGTTTATCCCCGCCATCTTGCCATCCAGCTCCGCTTTGCTCTGCTCCAACGCCTCCTTGACATCCTCGCTCGAATCCATCGCCTCTTGCACCTTGTCCCTCACCACCTGCAGATCCGCCGTGCACGCCGCTAGATCCCCCTCTACGGCCTCCAGTTCGGTATCCACCTCCTCTAGCGTCGCCTTGTTCTTCGCGATCGCCTTTTCGAGCTTCTCAGCGTCGCGCTCAGACTTGGCTTGGCCGACCTCGGCTTTGGTGATGCTCTCGTTGGCGAGGTCGAGGAGCCCCTTGGTGGTGCTGACCTTGGACTGGATCGCGCGGAGGCGCACACCGCCGACCTCGAGGATCTGGTTCTGGAGGGACTTGATGTCGTCCGAGATGCCCGAGGACTTCTGGCGGAGCTTCTCCGTCTCGCGGGTCAGGACGGCGATCTCGGCATCGAGGCTCTTGATGCGCCGTTCGTCTGCGGCGTCGGGCTTGCTCTGAGATCTGCTCGCGGATGTCAGCTGAGTACGGAAAGTAGCAGATGAGGTACCACTCACCGAAGCTCCTTCAGCCCCTTCTCCGCCTCTGTGATCCTTTTCCCCGCCGTCTGGAGGTCCAGCTCAATCTTCTCCATCACGATCTCAATCTCCGGCAACCTCTTCTTCCATTCCGCTACCTCCACCTCCATCTTCTTCCGCGCCTCCACGAACCGCTGTAGCTCCTCCTGTACCTCCTCACTTTCGCTCTCAAACCGCGCCACAACCTCGGGAGCCACCTTGTCCTGCTTGAGCTTGCTCGACATCCCGCCGCGCATCACGCGCGAGCCACCCCCACTCATCGCGCCGTTCGGCTCAATCAATTCGCCCCCAAGGGTGACCACCCTCCACCTCTGCCTCTGCTCAAATGCGAGCCGCTGCGCCTGGTCGATATCCTTGGCGACAAGTGTATCCGACAAGCCCTTGTAGAAGGCCTTTGCGAACTTGGGGTCCTTGGGCTTGATCAGATCGAACAGGCGGGGCGCGCCCTCAGGGGTTTGGATGTTTGTCGGGATCGGGCGGGTGAGCTTCTCAAGGATCATGATGTTGGCGCGGCCAATGTTGTTCTTGCGCAGGTGCTCGATGCAGGCGCCACCCTGCGCCACGGTGTCGACGACAAGGGTGTTGAGAGCGCTGCAGGCGGTGGTGACCGCGACATCGTACTTGTCGTCAATCACACCGAGGTCGCCCAGGCGGCCCTATTGTCACTTGAGAGTGAGTCATGGTCGTTTGTGTTATGAGCGCTCAACCAGCACTCACATAGAACCCTTTGATGCGCCCCTGATCGCGCAGCTTGTTCAAGCTGCTCAAAACTGCATTCTCACTCTTGTCGGCCGTGAGCGATGCCCTGGCCTCATCGGCCTTATTCCTCGACAATGACACCTTGCTCTTCAGGTGTTCCAGCTTTTCCCCCATGTTCTACCCTTCTTCATCAGCAAGGTCTCTCATCAAAGACTCCGCGGTACCCACATCAAGCGCCGCCTCCCCCTCCGCCACCTGCTTTTTCACCCTCCCCGCTTCTTTCTTCAACCCCGCATACTCCTCCTGCTTCGCCCCATCCCCATCCCTCAACGCCTGCAACTCCGTCTCCGCCCTATCCAGCGCCTCCTGGATCCCTGTCGCCTTCTGCGCGAGCAGATCCCGCTCGGAGCGCGCAACGTCAATGGCGGATTGCTTTTCGCTGATCTTGGCGGTCCAGGGTTCGAGCTCGCGCTGTTTGGCTTCGATCTGGGTAGTGTAGATGGCGGTTTTGTCTGCGGGGCAGGCGGGCGAAAGGTGATGTCAGCTTTGGAGAAGACTCGGCCAAGTTCCTTCCGGGAGCTGTGAGACACACCTTTCAGGCTGTCGACGACCTCCTCGAGCTCCGTCTGCTCGGCCTCGAGCTTGGCTTCCAGACTGGCGACCTTCTTCCTGTTGGTCTCCAGCTCGGCAGAGTAGTTTGCAATAGCCGCCAGCGCCTCCGACTTGCCATGTCCATCCTGCACCGCCGTACGTCAGCCTCGTCCCTCTCACCCTCACCCATCCCCACAGCCCCAGCCCCAGCTTGAGCCGACCGACTCACATCCACGACAGACTTGCTGAACTTTTTCTGCTTCGCTACCAGATGTTTCTTCTTCTCCTCCAGCCCCACCTCCTCCTTCTCAAACTTCTTCACATCCTTTATCAGGCTGTCGGTGAACTTCTTGACCTCTGCAAAGGCCGCTACCTGCTCGTCGTAGTCCTTTTGGAGGTCGCCGATGTTGGCAAGGTGGTGCGCGTTGTTCTCTTGCTCTTCAATGAGCTGGCTGGTGAGGTTGTCCTGCGAGTTGAAAGTCAATACATTAGCGGGGTCAGACGGGTGGTGCAAGGGTAAGTAAGGGTAGAGAAACTGACAATGGCTTTGGTGGTGATATCGATATTGCTCTGGAGCGTGTGCATGTGGACTTGCCACAGCAGCGACTTCTTCCTCGTCAAATCGTTCGTATCCCTCAAATACGCCTCCGCCTCCAGTTTCTTGCCCTGCAAGAACACCACCATCAGCTCTTACTCGCGCAAAGTACAGCGCACCCTGGAGCTCACCTCCAACGAAGACTTCTCCCGCTCCACTACCCTCAGCCTACTCATCTTCTCCCCTCGCTCCTCATTCAGGGCCTCCACTTCCAAGTTGGCCTGCTCAATCGGCTCCTTGTACTTGGTTGTGCCGATAATGTCCTCGAGGTACTCGAGCAGGCCGTCTTCGTGCTCGTTCTGCGCCTTGGCCTTCATTTGTGCGATGGATTCGACTTCACCCTACAAGTTTAAGATCGTCAGATCCCAAGAGCGTAGCGTGCCAAGCTCTGGATTGCTGGGAGGACGTACTTGGAGGATGAGGAAACGGTTGTGGTCGAGGTCGATGCCCTTGCCCTTGAGGAGGGTGGTGACCTCGGTGAAAGAGCTGGTGCGGTCGTTGATGGTGTATTTTGACGAGTTGTTGAGGTAGGCCGTACGGGAGACGACGATCTGGGAGTTGGGCACGAGAAGGAAGTTGTCGACTCCGGGCTGCGCCGAGATCGGACATCCTTGTCAGCGTTTCGCAAAGTGCGTATGGTGACAGGGTGGCAAAACATACCAGATCCACAATCTCTCTGAACCACACTTCCACCGAGCAGCTCTCGAGCCCCTCCTTGCCCGCAGAGTTATGGATCAGCTCGCTCAGCTTCCCCTGCCTCATCTTGCTCGCCCGATACCCAAACACAAATAGCAGTGCATCAATCGTGTTGCTCTTGCCGCTCCCGTTCGGCCCCACAATAGCCGAGAACGACTTGTGGAATGGACCGATCTCCTGTCGCCCGGCGTACGACTTGAAGTTGACGAGCACGAGTTTGTGGATAGTCAGGCGGGGCTTGGGGCCTGCCGGGGGGGGTGGCGGGGCGGACTGGTAAGACGGGGCGGGGGCGGGGGTGGAGGGAGGGTGCGAGGCGATAGGCCGAGTCGGCGTAGCTTGACGGATAGTCGTGTCGGCCTCGTCATCCGTTGGCTCTCCCTCTACCTCCTCTCGAATCTCTGGTGAGACGCCCATGCCAGGGGTGGCGGTGACGCCCCTTGCCCGCGCGGTCGCCGGGGTAGAAGGTATCGACGGCGCCATCGATGTGCGGCGCGCGTTCAGCGCATTCTGCAGCTCTTCCTCGGCGTCGTCCTCATCCTCCGAGGTCACCACGGACTTGTTTCCCTTGGATTTGGGTTTCGGAGGCGGGGCGGCTTTCTTACCACGAGCCTTTGGGGGGGGCGGCAAGACCTCCTCTTCGTCCTCTTCCTCGGCCTCGGGCTGCTGCTCTTCCTCCTCCTCTACGGGTGCCACCAACGCCCCTGTGGACCTCTCCTTCAGCACTGATCCCACTGCCTTGGAAGTCGCTTTCGCCTTAGCCCCTCTCTTCGTCTTGGGCTTCACCTCGTCCTCCTCTTCTGCCTCCTCCTCCGACTGGCCAAGCTCGTCTTCACTCGGGTCCGCCGAAGGCGTCGGCGACACGGCCTTCCGGCGCCTGGAGGTGCGAGGGGGAGGGGCGGCGGAGGCTGTCGATGCGCCTGATACAGCACGGGCGGTTCGTCGTGGGGGCATGACCGGGTGTGGGTGGGGGAAGATGATAAGCTGGTGCAGACATATGAGGCCGGATTTGTGGCTTGTTTACGTCTGGCGCGTCTGGCCAGGCAGGCGCGTCAGCGGGGATACCGGTGTTAAGGCGTGTGGCAGCTGCTGGTAATGTTCTGTGGACCACGTGGCTACCACGTGTGGGACTCAATCCCTGCGGTGGATGTGCCACAAACCCAAAAATTCCGCCATGATGTGGCTTTTTTGTTCCCCTCACTCCCTCAAGTAGCCCCGCACTTGCCGCGACTCCAGACACGATATCGCACCCACTTCTACCATTGTCCTCCTCGTCCACATTCATACCTACTCCGAATCCAACAGCACTCCCATCCTCTGCCCTCCCGCTCTCGCCCCTCATCCCCACCTCCCTACTCTCACCGCCCCACCCCTCACTGCTTTACCGCACCCGCCACCAGACCCACAGCGGAAACACACCATGTCCTGGCAGCCGTCAGAGCGCGGGCTCCAGGAGGTCCTGGGCATGCTGAGAGATACCAGCAGCACAGACTCGGAGGTTCAGAGGAATGTCGCGCAGGTGATTCTTGCGGCCAGGTTTCATAGCGTTCCGCGCCACCTCAAACACAGCTGATATCCCATCCGCCCCGCAGCGTCTCGACCAGCTCCGCTTCGTTCCCGACTTTCTCGCCTACCTCGCGCACGTCCTTATCCACTGTACAAACGAGCAAGACTCGCACCGTGCCGTGGCCGGTCTCTTGCTCAAGAACGCCGTCAACCAGCGCACTGGCCCCGCGACCAACGAGAACGACACTCGGGCGCTCAACTATGTCAAGAGCACTGTGCTGGCGGGTTTGGCGGACCCAGACCAGATCGTCCGGCAAACGGTCGGGACGGTCGTGACGAGCTTGATCTCGAACGAGGAGCCGGGCGGGTGGCCCGATGCGCTGGATGCCCTGACAAAAGGAATGGGCTCGTCCGATCTGAACGTTGTGGAGGTGGGTTTATCTTTGTGTGTCAGCACACACCGCCACGACCTGACACCTCTGGTGTGTGTGATAGGGCTGCTTCAACTCGCTACAGAAGATCTGTGAGGACGCCCCGCACAAGCTGGACTTTCAGGTTCAGGGCGCGGACTTGCTGGACCACCTCGTCCCGCAGTTCATCCAGTTCACTGGACACAGCGTCCCCAAAATCCGACTCTACGCCTTTCAAATCCTCCAGTCCCTGCTCGCCATCCGCATTCCCGCCGTCATTGCCAACATTGACAGCTACATCCGCGCGCTCTTTGAAAAGGCATCCGACTCGTCCCCTGATATCCGCAAGTGCGTGTGCGCCTCCCTCGGCCTGATCCTCGGCTTGCGCCCGGACAAGCTCGTGCCGGAGATGAGCAACGTTGTGGACTATATCGCGTTCTGCACGAATGACGACGACGAGACGGTTGCGCTTGAGGCGTGCGAGTTCTGGCTCACTTTTGCCGAGGACTCGATGCTCAAAGAGCAGCTCCGCCCGTTCCTCCCCAAGATCGCGCCCCTTCTCCTCAAGGGCATGGTCTACTCGGACTATGACATTGCTGTGCTCGATATCGATGACATTGACGAGGGCATAGCCGATAAAGACACGGACATCAAGCCGCGCAACTACTCGTCCAAGGTGCACGCGCACGAGTCCAACGACCCCGCGGCGCAGGCCAAGGCGGCGCACTCGCGCGAGGGTGCGGACAAGGCGTTCGACGAGGACGACGAAGAGGAGGAGGACGACGAGGACGACGACTTTTATGATGACGAGGATGGGATGGGCGAGTGGAATATCCGCAAGTGCTCGGCAGCTGCGCTGGACGTCATGGCCGTGTCGTTCGGGGCGGACTTGCTCGATATCCTCCTGCCCCTCTTGAGGGATAGGCTGTTTTCGGAGGAATGGCAGCAGAAGGAAAGCGGGATATTGGCGCTGGGTGCGATTGCCGAGGGTAAGTCGAGTCGAGTCGGGTCTTCCCAATCTCTTTGTAAGACAGGCTGACCTGGTTACAACAGGCTGCATTGCCGGGCTCGAGCCGCACCTCGCCCAGCTCATCCCCTTCCTCATCAGTGCCCTCGACGACAAGAAGGTGGGTTCAAGTCTTGCGATGAAGTATCATAACTGACCCGATCTGCAGGCGCTCGTCCGATCCATCACCTGCTGGACCCTCGGCCGCTACGCGAGCTGGTGTGTCCAGGTCGCCCCGGAAGATCCACACCAGTACTTTGTGCCTACCATGGAGGGTGTACGTCTATCCAGCCTTTTTCCTCGACGTTACACGCGTGCTGACGTCCTCTGTAGCTCCTTCGCATGGTCCTCGACGGCAACAAAAAGGTGCAGGAGGCTGGCTGCAGCGCCTTCGCCACCTTTGAAGAAGAGGCCGGGCCCGACATGGCGCCCTTCCTCGAGCCCGTCCTGCGCAACCTCGTGTTCGCGTTCCAAAAGTACCAGCAGAAGAATCTGCTCATCCTATACGATGCCATCGGGACGCTCGCCGACTCGGTGGGTGCGTCACTCGGTGCGCCCGGGTATCTCGATATCCTCATGCCACCCTTGATTGAGAAGTGGCAGAGGCTTGGCGATCAGGATGGCGATCTCGTGCCGCTCCTCGAGGTGAGTTATGACTGGCAAAGGATGAAGGGGAAGATTGAAGGGCACACGCTGACAACGCCCTTGCAGTGTCTCTCCTCCGTGGCTATAGCCGCCGGGCAGTCCTTTGCCAACTTCACCGCACCCGTATACCAGCGCTGCCTGAACATCATTCACGCGACGCTCCAGCAGTACCAGCTGTACGAGCAGAACCCGGACGAAGTCGAAGAGCCGGACAGGACCTTCATTGTCGTGGCGCTTGACTTGCTCAGCGGCCTTGTGCAGGGGATGGGCGAAACTATGCACCCGCTCATTGTGGACGCGCAGCCGCCTCTTTTGCACTTGATGGCGTTGTGTTTGACCGTAAGTCGTGAAAGTCGTAATGTGAAACCAGAAAGAGGAGATAGTGCAGCAGCTGACATGATCGGTACAGCACTTTGAGGCCCCCGTGCGCCAGTCTGCCCACGCGCTCTTTGGCGACATGGCCATGACCTGCTTCCCCATCATCAAGCCCGTGATCCCTCAGATTCTCCCCTCGGTCATCGAGCAGATCGTTGTCGAGCCTCCCGCGGACTGCATCTCGGTGTGCAACAACGCCGCGTGGGCCGTGGGCGAAGCCGCCCTGCAGTATCAATCTGATGCGTCTGCCCTCGAGCCGTTCGTGCCTGCGTTGATCTCACGCCTCGTGCCGATATTGCTCAGCACCAAGTCGCCAAAGAGCTTGGCGGAGAACGCGGCAGTGACGATCGGCCGGTTAGGGCTGGTGTGCCCCGCGCTGGTTGCACCCGACTTGAGCAACTTTGCGCAGGCGTGGTGCCAGGCGTTGTGGGAGATCAAGGATAACGACGAGAAGGACTCGGCGTTCAGGGGGTTCTGCATGATGATCAGCGCGAACCCCGAGGGCATCCAGAACGTGAGTCGAGGCCGTGGCTGTTGGGTGCTGGGTGTTGGGTGTGGCAGGACCGTGGCTGATGGAATGGCGCAGAGCTTTGTCTGGTTCTGCAATGCCGTTTGCAAGTGGAACGAGCCCTCCGCCCAGCTCGACGGGATGTTCCGCACCGTGAGTCGTGTGCACACAGTCAGGTTTTTAGCAATGACTGACACCCTGTGCAGATCCTGCAAGGCTTCAAGGCCGGTCTTGGGGAGAGCTGGGAGCAGCAGATGGTCAACTTCCCGCCTGTTCTCCGTCAGCGCCTTGCTGAGCGCTACGGCGTATAAGCAATCGCTTGTCCGCGTCCGCGGCGTGCTCTTGTCTCCTACAGTCAAAGATACCCCCACCTACCCCCCACTTTCGATCTCGCCAGCCGCCAGTATATCCCTGACCATTCTCATATCGTAGGCAGCCTTGCATCGATACCCCTCCATAGCAAACGTCCATAGCAATTTCCATAGCATCTCCATTTCTATCCAACGTAGAGTAGCACAGTAGTATAGTCTTCACATCTCTTGGCGGCATGGGCATTTCCTCTCTCCCTCTCTCCCTCTCTCCCTCTCTCCCTCTCTCCCTCTCTCCCTCTCTCCCTCTCTCCCTCTCTCCCTCTCTCCCTCTCTCCCTCTCTCCCTCTCTCCCTCTCTCCCTCTCTCCCTCTCTCTCTCTCTCTCTGGCTTTGTGCATGGAATTTAACGTAGACTAGCAATTATCAACGAGTAGGATATCAGGGTGGGAATGAGCATTGCATTGTTTGCCTGGCCTTATGCTGGGCGGAGTATACATGAAGAAGAAGGATGAGTATATATATATTAAGCGATGCAGCTTGGATGCAAGAACGGGTGCCACGTCCTGCGCGGCGTTTCGGTGTTTTTCGCGTTGGTGCTGGTGCTGGCTGTGGCTCTGGGTGAATATTCGCTCCAAAAGTGCAATCGACGCCTTATTGTTCCTCAAAAAGGCATAACCTGCTCGTCACAGCCCCCATAGCACGACAGCAGCTCCAGCAACTCCCTCCTCCCGCCCAGCACTCCCCCCTACGCACTCCTACCACACCATGTCGTTCTTCGCCCGACTCCAGGGCTCAGACAGCGAGTCCTCTTCCGGCTCAGACTCGGAGGAGTCCATTCTCTCTGGCGACGAGGGGCTCGCCCAGGACAAGAAGCTGGCTGCTGCCGGCGGCAAGAAGAGCAAGGCGAGCATGTTTTTGAACAGCGATGAGGACGACAGCGATGAGAGCGAGGAAGAGGAGGAGGAGGAGATGAGCGACAGCGATGATGACAGGGCGGTGAGTCTGGCTGGCGCGGTCTGTGGTGTGCGGCGGGTGCACGCAGGTGTAGGGCGTGCATGGGGAGTTTTTTTTTACTCATGGGTACCGGATAGGCTGCCGCGAACAAGTTCTTGAATGACGCAGAGTCGAGCGACGAGGAGGAGGAGGGCGAGGACAAGACGGTCGTTCTGAGTGCGCGCGACAAGAGGTGTGTCCTGCAGGTTCCGCGAATGGCCCGTTGCGCCGAGCTGACTGGCGGCTTGAAAGGTTTGCCGAGATGGAGGCTGCTATCCACAATATTCAAAACGCGGTCAAGAACTCTGACTGGGTGCTCGCCTCTGGCGAGCTCGACAAGCTCTTCCGCTTCATCGCGCGCCACCTCGTCACCATCGTCGCGTCCCCCATCCCCCCCGCCGGCCACATCCCCCCGGCGTTCCTCGAGACAATCGTGTCGCTTGAGGTGGAAGTCGCCAAGACGATCGCGAGCGAAAAGTCGGCTGGCAAGAAGATGGCGCCGGCAAAGGCCAAGGCGCTGAACGGGATGAAGCAGACGTTGAAGAAGAAGTCAAAGGAGTTTGAGGGCCCGCTCAAGTCCTACAACGATGTGCGTCCACCACTACCCTCGTTGTCGGAATACCCACTAACAGTGCATGCAGGGCCCGGACGCGTACACTGCGGCTTACAACTCGGCCAACGCGGCGCCTGCGGCGCCCAAGCCCGTCAAGAAGGCGGCGGCTGCCACTGCTGGCGAGGGCGACGCTGCCGAGTTTATGACTATTGGCAAGGGTGGCAAGACCTTGAACCTCACTGCCGACGGCGTGTTCAAGACCCTCCGCGAGATATTCGAGGCCCGTGGCCGAAAGGTCAGTCAAGGGGACCGCAGCCAGTCACTGATCCCAGCTGACATGCGCCGCAGAACACGGACCGAGCCGAGACCATCAAGATCCTCTCCAAGCTCCTTGAGGTCGCTGAGACCACGTACCAACGCCTGCGTGTGCTCCTCGCGCTCGTTCCCGCCCGTCTCGACTACTCGCAGAACCTCGTGTCCATCCCGCACGAGTCGTGGGTGGCCTGCTTGGGCGAGTTTGACCAGCTCGTGTCGCTGCTCATCGCCGAGCCCGACTATGTCGTCCAGGAGGTCGTAGCCGAGTACGATGACCTCGCGGAGAGGGAGCCCACGGTGGTGGATGGGAAGAAGGAGAAGGTGGTGGTGACCGGGAGCCTTATAAGTCTTTTGGAGAGCTTGGACAATGAGGTGCGTCTGCTGCCCGCCTGCCGAGATGGATGGGGCGCAGCTGACAAGGCAATACAGTTCACAAAGACGCTCCAGCACACGGACGCACACGAGAAGGGCACCGACTACATTGAGAGACTGCGAGCCGAGGCACCTCTTTACGTGACCATTGTCAAGGCGCAGACTCTGTTTGAGCGTGAGGCTGTGGCCGACAACACCACCCGAGCGGTCATGCGTCGTCTAGAACACGTCTACGCCAAGGTACGTTGGGCCGCTTTAGATAGTGCGGGCAGGGCTGACATGAACAACACAGCCCGACATCATTGTTGACCACTTTGAGACTGCGGTGGCCACCGCGGTGACTGGGCTCAAGTCTGAGATCACGCCCTTTGACGTTCAGCGGGACGCGAGCGGCTTGATTCACGACCTCGCCGTCTACATTTACCAGTCCGACGCGCCGGTGCTCCGTGCGCGAGCCATCCTCTTCCACATCTTCAACCACGCCCTCCACGGCCGCTACCACCAGGCCCGTGACCTCCTGCTCATGTCGCATCTGCAGGACACCATCCAGCATGCGGACGTGACCACCCAGATCCTCTACAATCGCGCGATCATGCAGCTCGGTCTCGCGGCGTTCCGTCTCGGGTTCATCCCCGAGTGCCAGACCGTGCTTGCAGAGATGTTCAGCACCATGCGCCAGAAGGAGCTGCTCGCTCAGAGCGTGCAGCGCTTCTCGGTGCAGCTCTCCCCCGAGCAGGAGCTGCTCGAGAAGCGCCGTCTGCTGCCGTTCCACATGCACCTCAACGTGGAGCTTCTCGAGGCTGCGTACCTGACCTCGTGCATGCTGGTGGAGATCCCCCTGCTGGCGAGCGTGGACACGGAGGAGCAGAAGAGGCGTGTGACGAGCAAGACGTTCAAGAGGGTGTTGGACTTGGCGGACAGGCAGGCGTTCATGGGCCCGCCCGAGAACACCAAGGACCACATCATCAAGGCGAGCAAGGCGCTGCAGGCGGGCGAGTGGGAAAAGGCCAGGGACTTGATTCTCTCGATCAAGGTGTGGACATTGCTGGACAACGTGGACGAGGTCAAGGATGTTCTCGCAAAGTGAGTCGTGGTGGTGGTGGCGGTTGTACGAACAGCGCTGACACCCCTCCCGCGAGCAGGAAGATCCAGGAGGAGGGTCTCCGAACATACCTGTTCACCTACTCGTCATACTACGACTCCCTCTCCCTCAAACACCTCTCCCAGACCTTCTCCCTCCCTGTGCAAACCATCACATCCATCATCTCGCGCATGATCTACACGGATGAGCTCGCGGCCTCGCTCGACCAGATCGACGGCGTTGTCATCTTCCACCGCGTAGAGCAGTCCGAGATCCAGCGCCTTGCGCAGCAGCTGGCGGACCGCACCGCGACGATGCTTGACCAGAACGAGAAGACGCTGGATATCAAGCTCGGTAACCAGGGGGCGGGGGCTGGCGGGGAGCAGCGGGCGGAGGGCGGCGGGCGGGGCGCGCAGGGCGAGAGGAGGGGTGGCGGGCGGGGTACGTACAGGGGGAGAGGACGGGGGAGGGGCGGGTTCAACTCGGGTTTGGGCGGGACGATGGGGAGAAGAGTCGCGGTGTAGGAGAGAGAGGGAGGAGCCGGTTCCTGGTTGTGACATGCATCTTACATTCGTCTATGTGATTTTGTTGGCGAGTGCTGAGCAAATGAAGAGCATGCAGGAGCGAGCGTGCAAGGAGCGATTACCGTGGGCGTTGAGGGGATTTGGTGGCGAGGTGGTGGCGCGGATGTTGGGTGCGGACTATTGTTGGCGTTGTTACGTCATGGAGATGCTCCGTTCGCGTCTTTGGAGCGCGTAGTGTGATCATACGTACGTACTGTCCCGAGCCCGAGGGCGCCATGCGTATCTCTGGTGACCGATAGCCAAGCGTAGATAGCCAAGCGACGGCAGCATTCGAATGGGGACATACATGGTGTGGGGGACGCGGGCAGGAGAGCGAGCGGGAGAGCAGACAAGGGCACAAGGGCGCGGAAGACGATGCGGGTTGGAGATGGAGAGTGGTGCAAGCGAAGGCGGACGGCGAGGTCGACGTCGATGTCCGCTACGGCCGTCCGGAGCGACCGAAGAACACTGGCCCGAAGCACAAGATGGGATCCATGAGCGGGGTCCCGCACGCGTGATCTTCGCTAAAAATACCAAAATAACCGGCAGGGATCGAACGCAGGGCGGTGCCTGGCCGCAGACTCCACTCCACTCGTCCAGCAGCGCGTCCTCTCTAAGCGAGCAGCCAACGCAGCCAAAAATGTTGTCTCTTGCTGGCTGACTGTGGGCCCAATCGCCGATCTACCCATGCAACTTTTCTCCAAACGACCTCCAGCCGAGCCTCGACCCGTAACGGTCCGCATGCGACTGGTTCATCCTTTCTGCATTCACTCTGTCAACAGCCCCCATCATCTTGAACCGTCGCACACATCAATACGCAATGTCGGACCCGTCTCAGACCTTGAAGGGGCCGTACTCGGTCCAGGCGGTGACCGAATCTATCCAGCGCGAGCAGGTGGGATCCGGGCCGTTTGCCTCGCGGGTGAGCATCCACCACCAGACGGAGGGGGGGATCGTCGAGGAGATCCAGGAACCTGTCAAGCACTTTCACTTGATGTCTCTCGGTGAGTTGCGCGGCTTTGAGGTGGGGATCGGGCTGACACTCTGGCACAGTTGGTCTTGCCTATGCCATCTTGAACTCTTGGACGGCCATGGCGGTGTCGCTCTCGGTCGCTCTGCCTTCGGGAGGGCCCACCGCGGTTATCTGGGGTATCATTCCGTCCTTCATCGGCAACCTGGCCATGGCGGCAAGCATGGCAGAAATCTGCCATGTCTACCCTACGTCTGGTGGCCAGTACCACTGGTCTGCTATCCTCGCCCCTGCCAAGTGGGCACCGGTGAGTTATCCGTGCCTCCGTCACATCGGCCCAACCTCGCTGATAAGTGCGTCTAGCAAATCTCGTGGATCTGCGGGTGGTTCGCCGTGTCCGGCTGGGTGGCTCTTGCCGCTACTGCCGGCTCTCTCGCCGGGCAGCTCATTACTGGTGTCATTGCGCTTCTGCACGACAACTATGAGTCCAAGCGTTGGCACATTTTCCTCATCTACATTGCGTACACCATCGGCGCATGCCTCCTCAACATCTTTGGGTTGAGGTTGCTGCCCAGGATCAACCAGACGGCGATCTTCTGGTGAGTCCTTTTGAGCTACCGACAACGCTGACAATGCAGGTCTCTTACCGGCGCCGTCATCATCATCATTGTCTGCCTCTCGTGTGCATCTCCCAACTTCCAGTCGGGCAAGTTCGTCTTCACCGAGTTTATCAACGAGACAGGCTGGCCCAACGGTGTCGCGTGGATCCTTGGTCTCTTGCAGAGTACGTGTTTCTCTCATGACATCGACCCCAGCTGATCCCCCCTCGCAGGCTCCTTCGGTCTCACTGGTTACGACGCCGTGTCGCACATGGTCGAGGAGATGCCCAACCCCCACATCAACGCTCCCAAGACCATGATTCTCGCAGTGTGCATCGGGGCTTCCAGCTCCTTCGTCTTCCTCATCTGCCTGCTCTTCGGCATCAAGGATATCGACAGCGTCAACACTTCGGCCGCGGGCGCGCTCCTCGAGTCCATGTACCAGGCCACCGACTCGAAGGCTGGGGCTGTTTGTCTCCAGGTACGTCGACAACCATCCCGGCAAAAGCTGACATGCAGATGTTCCCCATCATCGCCATGGCTTTCACCGCCCAGGGCCTCGTCACTGCGTCCTCGCGCATGTCGTACGCCTTTGCTCGTGACCACGGTCTCCCCTTCTCCCGGGTTTTCTCCATCATGAACCGCAACGGCGTGCCCATTCCTGCTGTGCTTCTCACCACCATTCTTGTCATCGTCTTTGGCTGCATCTACCTCGGGTCCAGTGCCGCCCTCAACGCCATCTTGTCGAGCTCGGTCGTATTCCTCAACGTCTCGTACTCTATCCCTAGTGAGTTGGCCGGTATGCCGCCCGGGCCTTAGCTGACGAACCGCAGTCCTCCTCGTCCTCCTCCGTGGCCGAGCCATTCTCCGCCCCCCTTCCCTCCCCGAGCCCACCTGGTCTCTCGGCCCCATCCTCGGCCCCATCTGCAACTGCGTGAGTAGTACACTCCTGCTGTGCGTGCTCCCCGCTGACACCTCGTAGATCGGGCTCGGCTTCACCGTCATCACCACCGTCTTCTTCCTGTTCCCTCCCGAGCTCCCCGTCACGGGCACCAACATGAACTATGCCGTGGTTGTGTTCGGCGTCATCTGTAAGCTGCCCCCGACTCCCCTCTCCAGACCCCGCTGACCCGCTGCAGTCATCATCTCGGTCATCACATGGATCGTCGACGGCCGCAAGACCTTTATCGGGCCCCGCGACCTCGGTGCTCTCCTTGAGCTCGCCCGTTCCGAGGTCGACGCCACAAAGGTCAACGCGCACTACAACAGCCAGGGTGTCGTGCTCGAGAACGTGGAGGCGCACGAGAAGGTGTCGACGGCGGCGTCCTCGTAGTGGGGGGCGTCCTCTATTGAGGGGCGTCCTCGTAGTGAACATCGTTGTGGTGTCTAGATCGTCAGAAGTTTAAAATACAGGGATAGGACGATGAGTATACAGTCATACGTGTTCTCGCTCATGTTTCCGGATGTATCGTGATTAAATATCATTCGGTGTGCGATTTGGCGCGACTAGATAGCGGAACATCAGCTCTTCAGATGCGGATAACGCACGGTGCCTGCCTGTCGGGTTGCGGCCGAACTTTTGGTTTCAGTGCCTTTTCGTGCTGCAGTGTAGTCAACCCGTGGCTCTTTTCAGCATCGTACGCGTTCTCATAAGAGCATCCTGAGCAACAACAGGTATCATACCCCAGCTGGTACCTTTCTGACACACGTTCCAAACTGGAATTGCCTGGAACCATGCCCCAGCTGAGCTTGGCCGAATGTGAGGCGGTCGGTCTTGGCGGAGCTTCGGCCACGACTCGGAAAAGACGCCGCGTGCTGACATGGATGGATGTGCCAGGCGACCGCATCCTCACCGCCCCTGGGTCAGAATTGGAGGTGGTAGAGGAATTAATACATGGAAGACGTATGAAAGTGTGGAAGAATGTACGTATGCCATTTCCACATCCCCACTAGCAGCGCTAACAGGCCAGCAGCTTCCCCCCACTTTTCGCGCCTTCTTCCTCGACCTCCTCCCCAAATGGGGCGAGCGCGAATTCTTGTCTGCCCCTCTGCCTATCGGCGGAGCACCAGCATCTTATCAATGGGACATTGATCCACGGGAGTATGTGTCGTATAACGAGGTTTTCGAGAGGTCTCTCAGACTGGCGTCGTGGATGCGCGCGCGGGGCTTGGGCGTTGGGAGCAGAATTGTGATCAATGGAGGCAACAGTATCGGGTGAGCCTTTCGTAAATCCCTGTTCCCCGTTCGGCTGAGAAGTGTGGCTGATACGGGTTTCCGTAGCTGGGTGGTGTCATTCATCGCCGTACATCTCATCGGGGGCATCGTCATCTGCATGAACGCCTGGCTGTGAGTCAAGATCGAGATACAAGGCTCGCACGTCGCAGTGGAGTTCCACTGACACTTTTCACGTCTACAGGCCTCGTGGGCAGATGCTTTATAGCTTCAAGATGACTAGACCAGATCTTCTGCTCCTAGACGAAGAACGGGCGGAACTGTTAGGCCCGTATAGGCACATCGCAGAGACGGGCCTTCCAGACGTAAGTTGCAGATCAAGGTATCCACCCGGTTGATCTCTAGAGCTGACTGGTCGCTTGCGCAGATGTTCTGCTGGAATGCTTCCAGCTTTGTAGAGTCTGTAGAGACAGTTCTTCGCACGCCAAACGAGTCGGGCAAGCAAGACGTCTTGAGCAACAATGGGCTAGAGCAGCTGGGGCCAGAATCGGACGCGACCATCTTCTTCTCTTCGGGGTGAGTCTCCACTGTTTGAAGACATCGTCTGCATGGTCAATCGACTTACTTGTGATGCAGTACAAGTGGCTTCCCGAAGGCTGTACTGAGCACGCAAAGAGCTGCTCTATCGAACGTCAACACGTCGAAGATGGGTGAGTCAAGGGGTGTGCCGACCATCCACAGTGCAATGCTGATAACTCGCTACAGCGCCCGCCCGTGCCGCACTGCGCGCCGGTATACCACCACCCAAACCCCCTACTCCAGCTGACCCGCAAAAAGTCTCCTTGCTTTCGATTCCCCTATTCCACGTCACCGGCTGCCTGTCATGGCTCCTGCGAGCATTCGTGACGGGCAACAAGCTGGTGATGATGCGCCGGTGGAACGTGAAGCAGGCAGTGAAGCTATGTGTTGACGAGAATGTGAACCTGATCGGCGGGTACGTTATGTTACGGATACCTCACCTTTCCGCGACTATAGCTGACGTGCGACGTAGTGTGCCAACCGTGGCGCGGTCCATTCTCAACTCCCCCGACCTACCCAAGAATAAGCATTTCGACGGCGTCCTGTATGGCGGGGCGCCCTCGGGTAAGACACTGGAGTCGGAGATCAGAGCGCGATGGCCAAAAGCCTCAGTGTACGTGTCGGCTGTCTAGCTATTGCGGCTTCACACGAGTTTAGCAGCATGGAGCTGACCCACATTCAGACTGCAGGGGTATGGCTTATCGGAAACCAACGCTGTGATGTGCAATATCGTGGGCCGTGATTATGCTGCCAGGGTACGTGGTGTCTCCCTCTCCTGTCTTTGGACAAGACTTACCTTCAACTACTGGCAACTACTGGCAACAGCCTGATAGCGCGTACGTACCCTTTACTACCATTCATCCCGGTCCACAGAGCTGACATCCAGCACAGCGGCCTTCCAGCTCCCATATACGACGTCAAGATTGTCGACCTCGAGACTCGCAAAGAGCTTCCTACCGGCAAGGTCGGGATTTTGTGCATCCGCGGAGTGCAGGTCATGAAATGTTATTTTGGCGATCCTGGTGAGCTGATTTTCCTGTCCATGGCTTGTGTTTCGGTGGGTGATACCTAACTGTGAACCGTGTGTATGCAGAAGCCACCAAGGCTGCTGTCGACGAAGAAGGGTGGTTCGACTCGGGGGATGTTGCTTGTCTCGACGAGGAGGGGTTCGTGTATATCAAGGACCGATGTGAGTTTCTCTGTTGGAAGAGTCTGCAGCCGCACCTAATGTGAATACGATTATAGTCAAAGACCTAATTATACGTGGCGGTGAGAACGTATGTCTCGCCTATTTCTGTCCTTTGATGTGACCCGCTGACACTCAGACCCTCTTTGAAAGATCGCATCAGCCGACATCGAAAACGTTCTCTACTCCCATCCATCCGTCGACGAATGCGCCGCCATTCCCCTCCCACACCCTATCCTTGGCGAGGCCGTCGGCGCAATCGTTTCCCTGCGCCGGGCAGTCGTCGGAGAAGTGACGCAGGAGGAGCTAATCGAGCATGCGCGAAAGAGCTTGCCAAGGTACGCGGTGCCGGTGATGGTTGTGATTACGAGGGAGACGTTACGTGAGTGAATTTCCGAGCTAACCTGCGCCGGATGGCGGGCGCTTACACACGGAATTGGTTGATAGCCAAGAACGTCAACGGCAAGATCATGAAGAAGGAGCTGAAAGAGGAGGTAGTCAAAGAATGGGACAGACGGGGCGGGGCGAAAGCTTATGACGCAAGGAGGTCGAAGCTGTGATGAGTGAGGCCCTCGATTAGTGCGTGGTGTGTGGGGAAGCGAAACAACTGTTGTAGACTTGTGCATGCGACACCATCATCACTCGTATCCGGTCCGATCAATGTCCGTTGCATACAAGTCAATTAACACTCTGTTTTGTACTTCAAACATAAGCCGAGCCAAAACCGCGCCCATAAAGTATATATGTACATAATCATTGATTGTGTTAGTGAAAACAGGACATGGAAAGAACCAGAAACACGAGAAAAATGGAAGGGCCCGGATGGTATGCAGTGCTTGATATGTACCACCCCGGCGTGAACTTGCTTCTGCTGGCGTCAATAATGTTGGAGGCCGATGGAATGTGGCGGATGGGTACCGCTTTATTGTATGCCAATCTCGTTAGTACGCCTTGATAGGCTGATAGCGTGAACCCAAGTCTCAGCCTGGTCTCTGTCGCTGACACCCAGGTAGTACGTGGCCTTTCAACACTACATGTCAGTGCCTTGTCGGTCCTGCACCCAGGTGGAAAGGAGGACTCACTTTGTACGCTTCAAACACCACGACATTATCATCTTTCACATACGCCTTCCCCACCATGGCACTCATCCTCACCACATCACAAATCTTGTAGTTGGTCCACCTCTTCTTTGACGGGCTGGCGAGAACCAGCATGTCATGACACAGAACCGCGATGCAGTCCTTTTCGATCTTGCCCAGAGAGCGCGGTGAGGTGACCGACTGCGCATCCGCGTGGGACGGCTTCTCGGTATTATAGGTGGAGGGTCCGCGCTTGATGAAGTGCACTGGGCCCTCGCGCATGAGTCGACGGTGGGGCTGGAGTAGAGGAGATGGCCCCGGAGTGGGGATGCGTTCAGCCCAGTGGCTGAGGCGCGCGCGGCTGTCGTACTCTCGCTTGTACTCGTTGATGAACAAGGACAGCGTAGACATGCGGGCGGTGGCTTCACCCACATAGTCGCGCTGTTTGCCCATAGACGGGGGTGGAGAGAGGCGCTCGAGGTCTGCAATCTTTACCATATATCAGCACGGCGTCATTGTACATATACAATGTAGGACAGGAAAACTTACAAGCATTTGGTAGCGCGTGATGCGCTGAATAGGCAGGATGGTGTACGAACCAAGGTCAAGGAGGGAGTGCGCGGGATTAGTTCGGCACGCGGCTAGGTATGCCTTCGCCTTCGCATGTTCCTTCTTGGTCATACCCTTGCCGTTCCTCCACTGTACGAGCTTGGCATTGGACTCGTCAATGGAGGTACTGTACGCCGCGTACATCTTGAAATACGGAAGGTACTTCAGGAACACCTGGGACATGGCGATGGCGGCATTGGCAGACCGTTTGCCATGCTCGTCGTCGCCCTTGTCGAGAAGCTCGCGAAGGGCATGACCCATGGTCGGGAGGATGTGCTTCTCGTGCAGGGATAGGATCTCACTCAGGCCCGCGAAGAGGACTTTGCGATCCTCCTCTGAGATGGTAGTCTGTGACTCGGTCTTGGTGCGACCTAGCTTGGTGGTACGCGTCGACTCGATGAGCTGGGAGGCCGCCTTGACGTACACCTCATGGACCTCCTTGAGGTTACGGACGTAGGTCTGCTCAGTGACGTAGATCTCTGTGAGGACTGCTACACGAGAGACGGCTTTGTGGAGGGTGTTGACAACACGGGGCTTGGGAGCGGGGACGTCGTTGCTGCAGACGGCAGGAGAAGGGTGGAATAGGATATTCGTCGTGGGGGGAGGAGTGGCTGCAGTCTTGTTGCGCTTGCCTGTGGTCTCTCTCAGGTCAGCCATACATATCTTGTACTGCGCGCGCCACATTTGCACTTCACGCGGGTCATATGCTCGGACACGGCCACCGCAACAGTCACCGCATGACCTCTACTCGTATCCCCCTGATGATGGTCAGACACTCACCGAACCAGTTGAAAATACCGTGAAGAGCGTCCATCGTTTATCCCTATTGAACAGATGTGTTGGCTTGCTATAGAAAACGAGGTGCGGGTAAGTTCCTGGTGAAGTTGGGTGAGAGTGGCGTAAACTGTTGAGCGGAGCGTGTGATGGTGGTTGAAGGTTGTTGGAGGTGGAAAGGTGGTTGAAGGTGGTTGGAGGAGGTTAGAGGTGGAAAAGCTGGTAAAGGATGGTGCTGCATCAGTGCAGCTTGAGTGAGAGTGTGATAGAGTGAGTAGATGGCGTGTTCGTCGATAGAAGGTGTCGATGAGAGGCGAGGGAGGGGGTGGATGAGTATTGTTTGGTGGTGGGGCTGGAGTGGCGAGCGGGGAAAGTTAGGAGGACGTCAGTCAACTCACGCTTGTGTATAGGTCCAGCACTCAGTGTGCTGTAAGCAGCAAGGGTGGTGAAGTGTGCTGTGCAAGAAGGGTAGTTCAAGCAAGAGGTATGCGGGTAAGGTATGTGTAAGAGTGTTTGCTTGTAGATGGATGACGAGAGGAGAGAGGAAGGACGAAGTATACTGGGAAGAAGGGTGAGTGGCGAGGATAGTGCTAAAGTGAGGGGGCAGAATAGTCGTGTGGGCACAGGGGGTCCGTGCGCATGGGGGGTGTTCGAGAGGAATATAAGAGGTCACTCGGTGCTAAAACGACATAATACATTGCTGGTGCGTGCATAAGCTGCTGCATCTTCGGAGCCAGCTCTTCAAGTCGAGATCGACAATGGCCCTTGGATGCGCTGCACGCAAAAGTTGAATCGAGAGGGGAAGATAGAGTGAGGGAGTGATGTGTGGCGGATGTCAGTTGCGGCGCGTGTCTTGAGGATGGAAGCATCTGTCAGTGCAACAAGCCAATTCGCCTCAATCAAGAACATACCAGCCTTTCTGGCATGCACTAAGCGCGTCAGATCCAGCTGGAGGGGGGGGGGGGGGCACATGGTATTGCATGCATCTGCCAAAACGGGGAGATTATAAGTTACAACAAAGATGAACAGGAACCCTGCGCACTGCTTTTGTTCCCGGCAACGCTTCCCCCTCCCCAGAACCCGCCACGCGCCACACCAAGAACAGCCAAGGCCGATCACATCTGGTTGCGCTTCTTCGCCGTGCGGAGGTACGGGCGCAGCAGCCACTCGACGTCTGCCGCGGTCTGGTCAACGGTACCTTGGCGGATCTCGTATGCTGAAGGGAAGAAGGGGATGAGCGAGAGGCAAACCGTGAAAAGAGGTGCGGTACTTACGCTTTGCTTCAAACCGTGGGCCGACCTCGGCGAGCTGGACATCCTTGTGCGATGCCTTGGCAAAGACGTGATGTCTAGCGGATTATGTCAGCTGAGTCTGCCAAGCGACGCTCTTTGAGTTGTGACGGCCACTCGCCTGAAAGAGATGAAGTCGCTCTCGTTCCTAAACGTCATCACCCTTTTTGAATCCTCCTTCGGCACAGGAAATAGTGCCCTCAAGATCCCCATCACCCTATCACCTAGCTTGGTCGAGAATCCATCGAATATCAGATGGGGAAACTGCTCTGACACGGTGCTGGTGTTGGAGCTGACGTCGTGCCGAAGGGTGACGTTGTGGAGAGTCATGGAGAGGGTAGGGCCGTGAGGGAGGTGTGAGACAATCATGGCGTCGGGGACACCGCGATGCTCGTGGACAATGACCAGGTCGGTGACGCCCTGGGCATTACAGGCAGATACGAGGTCGCGGATGACGGTGTTTCCTCGGTTGAGACGATAGGAGTTGGGGAAAACGAGGCGGAGTTCCTGTGAGAGTGGGGTGGTCAGTAGCTGTGACGGGGGGTGTATGGGAAAGCCGGCTCACTTTCGAGAACTGGAGAAGACGGGAGGAGGGGGAACGGGAGGTGGAGATGACAATCTTGGGGTCGTACGTGCCGACTTTGGCATACTCGTCATCGATGTGCGAGCCAGGATCTGTGGGGACTGTGATGAGCGACCCCATACATAACGAATCCAGAATCAACTCCCGCCCCACCGCAGTTGGCCTTTCCCACACTGACCACCCGCGCCGCCCTCCACACAGCACACTGCTCACACGACGCCAACTTGCCCGCCTTTCAAAACCACACTCACCCTGCTGAGCCTCATCAAGCACGATGTCCTTCCCACCCAGCTGCCTCACTTCGTTGCGAAGCTCCGTTGGAAGGCTCTTCCCTTGGGCCAGTAGATCCTTTATCTTCTGTTTCCGCTCGTAGATGGCCCTCTCTTGGGACTCTTGTGATTTTTTGTAGATGTATTCCCTCCGTTCCCGGGTCTGGCGTCGGAGCTACAGGCCACGTGATACGTTAGCTGATTAATGGAGACGATACTTTTAGGATCTAATGACATACCATACTGAGTATTGAACAGTCCGACTAGGATCTGGAGTAAGACTAGCGGGGGAGCAACTGGGTCAGACGCGGTGGGCAACAAGCCTCTCGGCGGCGGTTCTGGTAAGGAGGGGAGCGGATTTCACTTGAAGTGGTTAGGCGTACTGATGAGATGGGATGAAAGAAAGGAAAGGGATGCGAGTTGCGGCTTGGTGTATGATATGGCGACGTGCAGATAGGCAATCTGTGGTGCGGTGCGGGTATGGGTATCTATCCACGTACGTTCAGAGTGGCTTCGGCGCGGAAACGCAAAATTCATGGCCGGGTGGAGGCTTGCGTGCCTATCTGAAGGGGTCCAGGCCTGCTCCACTGGTCACAGGCGTGCCTAACGCCAGGGAGCCCCGCCCTCTGTGAACTTTGTTTTCCATCTTCCCGACCTGGTTGCTAGCAGTTGCACGTTCGTGAGAACTGCCCCACCGGCGAGCACTGACTGGCTGACAACTTCTTGCCTTGTGCTCCTCAAAAGTTCACACGACCACACGCCTATCCACAGGGCCACCCACACACCTCCTCCCTGAACCGATCTCCATCTCCATCTCTTGTTTTTGTGTATACACCACCCACTCCTCGCCATGCGGTCCACCGTTCTGGCAGGCTTCCTGGGCCTGGCGCTCTCTATCACTTCAAGCACCGCGGCACCATCACCGCTCGATGCGCAACTTCCGGTCAGCGGTCCATTGAGCTTTTTAGAGTCGTCTGACGCGCCCGTGAGCAAGGCCAACAAGAAGAGATGTGAGTGACCTGGAGGGTACTCTGGATAGGTGCGGGAAGCTAATAGATACCATGCGATTTGACAGCTCTGAAGGGGCGGTTTCTGCATATTACCGACATTCACCCCGACCCTCACTACAGGGCTGGCGCGACGTTCGAGTCGGGGTGTCATAGGCGACTGAAGAAGAAGGGAAAGAAGGGCAAGAAGGGCGGAAAAGGCAAGAGCAAGGTGAAGGGGAAAGCGGGAGAGGACGGCGAGGATGCTGAGGATGAGGACGGTGATGAGGGCAATGATGATGAGAGCACGGAGATGTTCCAGGGGGACGAGGACCTCGCAGGAAAGTGGGGCACGTCTGTCTCGTGAGTCCGTCCCTAAGAGTCATCCAGCGTGCGCGCACAGCACTCGAGCTCACGATCATCAACGTACAGGAACTGTGACACGCCCATGTCGCTTGTCAACATCACTTTTGACTGGTTGAAGCAGGAATGGGCAGACGAGATTGATTTCGTGGTGTGGACAGGCGATAACGCTCGGTATGTCTGCTTGTATTTTAAAATGGCGCTGGCAGCTGACATGCAACTTACAGCCACGATATTGACCGTGATGAACCTCGTACCCCGAGTGAGATCTTTGCTCTCAACCGGTTAATGGTAGAGAGGATGATAGACACCTTTGGACGGGATGTCCCCATCGTACCGAGTATCGGCAACAATGACATTTACCCCCATAATGTTCTGGCTGCTGGTCCCAGCAAGATCACCGAGGAGTTTCTCCTGTAAGCTTCTGTTTCACGAGTAGCATAACACGAGCTGACGCAGTATTTGCAGTATCTGGAAACACTTTATCCCCTCTGACGCCGCTCACGTGTTCGAGCGCGGCGCGTACTATTCCCGAGAGGTCATCCCGGACCGGCTCGCCGTCATCTCTCTCAACACCCTCTTCTGGTACGATGCTAATACACGTGAGCACCTCTCCCGACCTGTTCCCTGTCGCAGTCGTGAACCAGGGAACTGACACTCTCTCAATCGTTGCAGTGGTGGATGGCTGCGGGGACGCCTCGGGCGACCCAGGCGCGCTGGAGATGGACTGGATCGAGGTGCAGCTCGACAACTTCCGGCAGAGGGGAATGCAGGTGTGGATGACGGGGCATGTGCCGCCGCACATGGGGCACTACTACAACAATTGCTGTAAGATTTTACATCCTCATCTATCTCTGGGACATCTTGCTGACCCGTCCTCTTGCTGGTAGACCTGCGATATGGTGCTTTGGCGTTGAGATACCAGGACACGATCGTGGGGCATCTGTTCGGGCACATGTGAGCTCTCTCATCCACCATAGTGCGAGACCGGCCGCTTCAGATCGAATCTAACCCCCAAACCAGGAACATCGACCACTTCTTCTTCATCGACGTCGATGAGCTCGAAGCCACCACCGACTCCAGTATCACCCCATCCAACTTCACCATCACCTCATCCCCCTTCCCTGATGCCCTCCCGGCTGATGAACCCCTCCGGCACGGCCCGCATCTCACCAGCTCTGGGCGGTACCGTGTGGCGGGCCGCGCAGGCGCCCAGAGCCTTGAGGATGAGCTCAAGAAGGATTTTGGGGAGATGCCGGGGCCGGGGGTGTTGAAGATGAAGGACTATGCGGTGATGAATGTGGCGGCGAGTATAATCCCGACGTGGTTTCCGGGGATTCGGGTGTTCACGTGAGTTGGTTAGTGTTGTTGTCGGGGGACTGGGCTGATTGTTACTGGACAGGTACAACATCACTGGGGTGGACGACAACTCGCTGGAGGACGATGTGTTCTACCAGGGCGGGGAACATTCCGCAGACGATGAGGACGAGGACCTAGAGGAGGATGAGCTCGAGACGGAGGTCTGGCCCCCAGTCGACGGGTCCTACCAAGATTTGCGCGAATTGCACGACATCGAGGTCGCCAAGAGGCGCAGAGGTGGACACCGCCACGACAAGCCCAAAGACAACTGCGCCCTCCCCGAGAACGAGGACAAGCCTCACTGCGTCTTTCCACGCCTGCCGCGCTACTACTCCAAGCACTCGCCCTCGCGCACCAACCGCGCGCTCTCTCCACTCGGGTATACCCAGTTCTACCTGCCCAAGATAGACAAGCAGGGTAAGCGGCCCCAGTGGGAGGTCGAGTACACGACGTTCAAGATCAGGAATCTGGTGCCGCCGCCGTCGCCGAACACGACAGACCCCAAGCTCCAGCCGCTGCCGGTGCCGCTTCACCTCTTGCCTGGGTATGACCCCAGCATCTTCGCGCCGTCGGGGCCGGAGGACAAGGCGTTGAAGAAGGAGGTGGCCAAGCGGAAACAGAAGTTCTACAAGGCGTTGAAGAAGATAACGCCGTATAGGATGAAGGACTTGACGATCGGGAGCTGGTTGAAGCTGGCGAGGTTGCTGGTGATCGAGAAGAAACGGTGGAAGAAGTTCGCGGAGCTGATGTGAGTTGTGTCGTCAAAGACGGTCTGAAGAGTGAGACTAAAACCACACGTAGGCTTGTCTCAACAGAGGCGGAGGACTAGGACAATGATGTAGGGGAGTTGAGGGGCGCTTGGAGCTCTGTTGTATCGCAATGCATGGCATGTCATTCTGCTCACATAATCTCACGTGCAGTTTGGGGGCGAACAGGGCGCGAGCCAGGTTTATCCCATGAACTGACGTCGGCATCTTGCAGTAATGCTGATTGAGATGATGATTAGTTCATTACGTGAAGCGTTCTACCTCGTCAGACAGCACATGAGCCAAACATCAAGAGACAGTCTCACTGGTTTATATACAACTCCCCCTCAAGCACCGACTGCACCCTGTCGCCGTATAACCTGCCGCATCTGCAGAGTCTACCTCGTCAGCCTCAGCCTAAACCAAGCAAGGGCAGCCCCACTCACTCACATCAAATACTATTTGGCCTCCACTCCCTCGTCCAATTCCTCCACACCACTTCGAACGTCATCTTTATTCTCGCCGCGCAGACACCGCATTCGATGTGATCATCCAGCTCCTCGGCAATCAACCTCCAGTGACCAAAGTCCGACCAGCAGGTATCCTCCATCGTATTCTTCTTCAGTTTCGTAAACGCCACTTCCGCCGCATCCTTTCGAAACTCCTCAAAATCCCCATCGTACTCGTCGTACGTCCCGCACCTCACCTTGCCCATGGGCTTACCCCGGCATTTTCTCCCGAATGACGGGTTCTTATCGTGAATCGGGAAAGCGTGAGACCACCCGGACCGTAATCCACGGTAACTCTTCTTCTTTTCCATGTGAAGTTTGCGCAGGCGCCAGAGGTACGCTCCCGCGTGCTTCATCAGGAGGGAAGTGACCTCTGGAGGGGTGGTTATGATGTGCAACGGGAGGGTGGTGGTGGACGCAGTCTTAGCGCCCGCCTCGTCTGAGGCGAGTGCGGCGACGAGGAAGCGGTACCACGGGGTGGAGGGGAGGGCGTCAGTGATTGCTGGCGCGAAGGAGGAGGCGTCGTACGCGTTGGCGATACGAAAGGCATCGGGAAGGCGCGCAAGGATGAGGGGGTGCGTCCAGACAGCGGTTTGGCTTTGAGGGAGTGTTCTCCTGAAGGACATCTCCTCAATCGCCTCAATGGTGTACAGGAGGAGGTGGAGGCCCTTGGTAGAAGCTGCAGGTAGTTCCCGCATCTCCACCTTCTCCTGGACGTCTGCCGTGCCGTTCTCTTCGGGTCCGCGGGGAAACAATTCGAAGTCGGCGAAAAAGGCAAAGTGTCGCAGTAGAAACGACCGTGCGACGAAGAATCCGCCACCGTCCGACGCCACGACGTGGAAGTAGTCTTTGGCCTCGAAGGGATACAGGCGCGCGGGACCCGCCGGGCTTAACTCTGCCGAGGTGATGGAGGGGGCATTGGCTACAGGTGACTGTGGAGGTGCTGCGGAAGGGGGCGCAGAGTCTGTCGGGTTGATTGGCGGTGCGGAGGTAGACGCGGTGGGGCCTGAATGAAGTACCAGAAAGGAGGAGGAGGTGGGGGGGTAAAAGGGGGAAGCCAAGTGGTATAACAGCTGTGGCACGCACCAGACTGGGCCCGGTTCAATTTCCGCTGAAGAAGGTCGTCCACCTCCTCCTTCTCTGCCTGGCAGTGCTCATTCTCTCGGTGAAACGCACATGCTTTGCATGTTTCTGGTGTTGGAGAGGGCGTGTCAAAGTCCGTGGCGAGGGGGTAGATGATGGAGAAGCAAGAGTGCCGAGGCTCAGGATAGGGCGCTGAGGTGGAAGAGGATGCTACGTGTGGTTGAGGTACAGTGTTCGAGAGGGCAAGCGCATTTATAAGTGAGGCTAGTTTGTGAGGATTGGGTGCAGTCATATTGTAGCTGGTATATGGTGATCGTATATAGCTTGATATGCCATGTTGGATCCTTGTGAATGTAATGTACGACAACAGGGCTGCTGCTTGTATCTTCTTTCCCACGGTGTCTCCCATCCAGCATGGAGTGAGGTTAATGAGGAGCAGCACTGTCAGAACGCGGCTTGGTTGAGGCGAACATGTTCATGCAGATAATGGTATCACGTGGCGTTATAGATCTACACATATGCACACTCTCACGGTCACTCGCCCCCCTGTGCCACCGCACAGCCCGCCACCCTGGCACTCAGCCACCCCGCCACTCGGCCGCCCGGCACGCCACACCACCGCCTGCCTCAGACCGTGTCGGGGACCCCCTGGAACACCCTCCTGATCCCCGCATCATACGCGTTCACAAGCCTGTGCGCGCACGTCTCGCACCCCACCGCATCGTAGATCGCGTCCTCCACTGCGGGGCACATTGCCCTCAATCCGTTCGCCCGACACACCTCGTACACCGCCCTCGCCGCAATCTTCCTTAGCGCGGGGAATCTCCCCCGCGCGAGCCTGAACCCGTCGCACCCGCGCGAGAAGCGGCGCTTGCACCGCTCGCCAAAGCCGTCCAGCCGGATGTTGACTTGCAGGTCGCCGGACAGGTTAGTGAGCAGGCGGTTGTACGCGTTGGTCCAGGTCTCGTGGAGGGCGAGGAGCTTGGTCCAGTACGTGCCGCCGTGCCGGTGAAGGAGGTCGTGCACCTCGGCAGGGATAGTCTCGATGGGCAGGCGGAGTGTGTCGTGCGAGATGGCCTTGAGGCGCTTCTGGTCGCCTGCCATTGCGGCAATCGCGTACTGCATGTATGGGCCGGCGGTGGCGAAGTGAGACCGAAACTTGGGATAGAAAGCGGAGAAGGCATAGCTGTTGGCGACCTGGAGGGCGTCACGGAAGCACTCGCCGACGGCTTCTGGGCTGAGCGCTGGTGCGGGAGCGGGGCGCAAGTAGGTGACAAGAACGAGCCAGAGGCCACGCCATGTTGCGTGTACGAGAAAAAGGCGCGGGAGGACGGGAGATAAGGGGTCCCGCTCGAACTGGGCAAAGTATGACGAGACGGACGCGAGATCGGCAAGGTTGACACGGAACGAGTGACCGTTGTTGGAGTCGAGGATGGTGTCGCCGGTTTCAGAAAAGTCGATGTGGAACTGGGGAGTGTGGGGAGAGATCTGGGTCTGGGATCGGGCGCTGCTGTGGGTTTGAGAGGGGTTTGATCCTGGGGCTGCGGGTCAGCGCTAGTGGGCGGATCAAGACGAATGGCACACTTGGCAGGTCTGGAGACAGTGTGTCGCTGTCTGTCGGTTGGAACGGCATCTTGCGGATGCGGAAGTGGGTGGGTGAGAAGTCGCGGGTATGCCAATGTTTATGCTGCACGGAGGTGGGGGAGTAAGGCGGGATAGACGCAAGCTTGTCTGCTAGTCACTCAGTCTGCGTTGTGAACAGGCTCACTGCCGTTCCTCCGCCGTCGCTGATGTCACCACTCTGCAGATTGTTATCTTTGGTTATCTTTGTGAGCGCGAGGATGCATGCAGGCCGGTCCGCAGGTCTGCGGGCAGCACAATAACGGCGGCATGCATGGAGCGGAAGCTGTGTGTGTACATATGCATGCAGCTGCAGTACCGACAGACGGTGGCTGCTCGCTACCGTGTGGTGCCCCGCCCCCTTGCCGCTCCGCGCCTCCATTCACGGCGAGAAAGATAAAAAGAAAACATGACGACGGTCCACGGGCAACAGCGTTCCGTCACCATAGCAGCTTCCCACAACTGGCTTATCGCCCCCGTACTGTTTCTATCCCCGCCGTCCGGCTACCACGGATATACATTCCGCCCTGGCCGAGCAACAGTCCTACTTATAGCATGCCCCTGTCTCGCAGCGACTCCCGCCCGACTTCTGCCCCGCCTTTTAACAACGCCTCCCACGAAATGACCAACACCTCACCCAAATCACCCCCAGCTCAGCACCCCCACCTCCCCGTACGCCCCTCACCCCTCTCCACCCCCGTCCTGCATCACCCGCAGCACCATGCCCGCAGCGTCTCCGGCGCCGGGTCGGACACCGCGGCGGGCAGAGCCAGCTCCGGTCTGACCGGGCTTCGACTGAACCGAGTCATTGACGGCGGCAGTGGGGCCCACAAGGGCCAAGGCAAGGTGCTGGGCCTACAGGATAGACTGAGAAAGGAGGTGGATGGGGTGGTCAAAAGGAGGTCTGGTGGGGTGCTCGGTAGAGGGTGAGTGCTATGTGACTCCCAGTGCGCTCGGCATGTAGTCCCAGCGGGTAGAGCGAGCTGACGTTGTGGGGGCAGGTATATCTTGAAGACAGGTCAGCAAGGACTCAACCATATAAATAAGCAAGAACTCAAGACAGTGACTGATGTTGATGTAGACCACTACCCAACGGGAAGGGCCATGGACCTCGAGCTCAACATCCAAGGCGCCCCCAACTTTCGAGCTCCGGACGAGGAGACTCTGAACGTCTTTGGTGTAGGTCTAACCTGGTGGACGCTGGGGCGTTGCTAACTCTACTCTACAGGTGGCCCAGCCGACTTCAGCAGGCCTCAAATCTATCCTCACCATGCTCGGCTGCCAGCCCTCCCGCCTTCGAAAGATCAACCCCCGCAGGCCGTCGGTGCCCACGGGCATGCTGCCCCAGGTTGAAGAGCATAGGCGACGGGCGTCTCAGGGGGGGTTGGAGGGCTCGGCGTTGGCGGACGTGGATGGAGCGGCTGGGGAAGAACAGGGGCACGCGGTCTGGTTCAGTACGAGGGAGGAGACTCTTGGTGAGTATGGCACTAGAATGTGAGGTACAAGCTGACGATCGCCGCAGTGTACTGGTGAGCTTGTCGGTGAACAGCGTCCGAGTCTTACTGACCAAACGTAGCAACGGCCGTCCTTACGTCCTGCGTGACGCCTCCACCCCTTACCATACCCTCGCCCTCTCTGACCGCGCCTCCAACCTCGAAGACATCGAGCGCCGTCTTAAGCTCGACATCCTCGACGAGGCGCGCAAGTACGGCGGCATGATACTCACACACGACGAGATCACGGGCGGCACAATCATCCCCACGTGGGTAAGCGTGGACGAGGAGAGTATCCAGACGCCCAGGGAGGTGTGGGAGGATATGAAGCGGCAGGGGTGGAGTGTGGAGTATTGGCGAATCCCGATTGCACCGGATACCCCCATTGAGGTGAGTTCTGAAGGTCCTGGTCTACAGGCGACGCTGACGTGATGCAGGACAACTACCTTGACGCGTACGTATCTGTTTTGAGGAACGCGGACCCGTCTACCACCGCGCTGGTGTTCAACTGCGGCATGGGCGTTGTTCGAAGTGAGCCGTTTTACCCGCATAAGCTTTTAGCTGTACTGACTGACAGCACGCAGCTACGTTTGCCATGTGTGCGGCAATGCTGGTGCGAAGGAAGCAGCTGCTTTTGGCTGGACTCGACGACCCATTTTCCTCAGCCACGTCATCTGGCTTCGCCACTGTGCGTGCCCCCGCCTCCGACCCAGCTTCATCCTGCTTACCAGATCTTAGCCCACGACGATGCCCCAAGCCGCCCAGTCCATGGAGCAGGCCTCGCTTCAGCAGCAGCTGAACAAGAGCTTGCTCAAGGTCACCCGCGTCCTTGATCGAAGTGAGTTTGACTCGACAAAGTAACACGAGACAGAGCTGACAGCATCCACAGACCTCCCTTCGAAACACCCGCATACCGCAATCGACCTCCTTACCACCCAGCCGATGCTCCTCGAGAAACTTCGCAAGGCGTACATGGGCAGCTACCAAATCGTCCTTTCTTTACTGTCGATCTTAGACCATGGGAAACAGATGAAGCACCTCGTGGATGCCGTGATTGACTCTTGTGAGTTGCCTGTGCCGTGTACACCGTGGCTGACGGGATTGCAGGTGACGCCGTGATCAACCTCCGGGAGAATGTGATCGAGCAGCGAATCAAGTACAGCGTATCGGCGATGGAGGATAAGAAGAGGCAGACTCATCTGGAGAAGGCGTTGCGATCGGTGGGTTTCACCTCGTGGGCTGGAGCAGGACTGACAGTAATCACAGCTTGAGCAATACTACGACTTGATAGTGTTCGCGGCGTATGTGGAGGAGGAGGATGCTGGGACTACGGGCGTGTCGTTTTCAAGCTTCCTGAAAGTGGGTCTACTCGGCTTGCCCGGCTTACACGGATGATTTGCTGATTTCGACTTTTCGCAGAGCCGCCCAGAAATTTGGAAGTGAGTGAAATCTTTAGGTGCGTGACGACCAGCGCTGACTCCTCGCCCCCCCCTCCCTCCCCCGCACGCCTCATCGCAGCCAAATCAAAGTCCTCCGTCGGAGCGGCGGCAACAGGCTCTTCGCGTTCTCCCCCGTACAAGACCTCAGCATCATCTCGCGCTCTTCCGAGCTGGATGACACGCGCGATGGCCACCGTGATGTGGATCTGCAGGGCGGGAAGGTGCTGGGTGATGAGTGGGCGGAGCACGTGGTCACGCATAGGAACGGAATCATGTTGAGGGCTTCGTGAGTGATTTCTCTCGGCTTGGATGGGGCTTAGCTGATGGGTTGTGCAGGACTCTACTGGTGGGTCTGTGGTGTGAGTTGCAAGGCGGACGCTAACGGTTCGCAGAAATCCGACCTGTGGGTCTCCGACACCGCGTCGTCCAACGAAGGCGTCCGCGGCGCCATCGGTTTCCGCCAGATACCGGGCAAACCCATCTACGCCACCGGCCAGCCGACACAAGACGCCATCTCTACGATACTCTCCACCGTGCACGAAAAGTTCCCCAACATCAGCAGCGTCATCTGGCTTTGCTTGAGAGAGGAGCCACTGGTCATGGTGAATGGTGAGTCTCAAAGTGTGCGGGTACAGCTGACAGTGTAGGCTCGCCTTACTGCCTTCGCCGAGACGGGATCGCCCTGCGCAACATGCGCGACTATAGCGGTGTGTCGTCCTCCCGCTTGGAGATGCTGGAGCAGCGCCTCAAGAGCGACGTTATCAGCGAGATCGAGCAGTTCCAGGGGCGCGTGCTGCTTCACACTGAGACATCGGCTGGGGAGGTGGTGCCAGTGTGGGAGAGTGCGGCCAAGAGGGACGTAGCGTCGTTGCGAGAGGTAATGGATGATGCGGCGGCGGCGTCGACGGATGTGTCCCTGCAGTTTGTGCGGATCCCGATCACCTCGGAATCATCTCCCGATGTGCGTTGGTTCAGTGCTTGGAGCGGTCGGTGCCACGCTGACGACACCGCAGTTCCACGACATGACCGAGCTCCTCGAACTGTGCATGCGCACCAACATGGACTCGTCCGCCATCATCCTGAACGACCAGCTCGGCAGAGGCCGGTCCAGCAACACGGCCGTCATCCTTGTGCTCATTCAGCGCTGGATCAAGTACGGAAACAGACCGACTGCCCCGCGGACGCCGTCCCGGAGCCGCCCGTCGATGCTGAGAAAGATGACGGCGTCGGGGACGGCGACGGCGCCGAGGACGAGCTGGCAAATCATCAATTCGTGCTTACGTGTCATTAGGAACGGGATTGACGTGAAGCAGGTGAGTTCAACGTCCGGGCGAGCATGAGCGGAGCTGACGTGGGTGCAGGCTGTGGACGAGGCTATCGACGCGACTGCTGCACAGTTCAATATCCGGGAGGCTATTGAGGACTTGAGAGTGCAGGCGCTGAAGGCAACAGACCCGGATGTGAGGCGCAAGCTCACGTCGCGAGGTGAGCGTGGTGATCTCTCTCCCTGGTCTACGACAGCGCTGATACAGGTACAGGTGTGCACTTGCTCAAGCGATACTTCCACCTCATATTGTTTCAAGCCTACCTGGAAGACAGGACGCCCGACGAGGAAGAGCCGTACTCCTTCGAGTCGTTTGTAAAGCACCGGCCGGTGTTCAAGACGCTCGAGAAGGAACTGGAGGAAGGCGGGCTACAGGGGATTGCGCCGATCGAGAGGATGGAACCAGCGGATGGCATGGCTGTGAGTCTGTTTGGTGCATACTGGACTTGGCTGACATGGCGCAGCTCCCGGATGAAGTCACGCAGGTGGTCGCGACGCGATCAGGAGCCATCCTATCCGCACAGACTGTGAGTCTTGAGGTCTCACAAAGTTCACTTGAGCTAAAGCCTGCGCAGATTCTCAAATCCGACTTTTTCTCTGGCCTGCAAAAGCAGAGTCTTCCAGAGTGAGTCATCGCGTCCATCGTGTAATCGTCGCTCATAATCTACTAGGCGAGTGGATGGCGCGGCCAACTATCGAAAGCTGCCGCTGGTGTGCGACTTGAAGAATGGGGAAGATTCGTCCAGGGAGGAGCACGAGCAGTATGTGTATGGTACCGGGTGAGCTTCCTTCCCCTTTTGTTCAATATCTCAAGCTAACGCCTCTCAGCATGCCGTCCACTTCTGGGTACGCATATTCCTACGTGGGTGTACACTGGCTGACTTTCCTCGCAGGCTGCGTAATGCTCTCGAAAAGATGAACGCTGGGCCTGGTGGGTCCAGAAAAGTGATGTGGACGTCTCTGCGTGAGGAGCCGGTTTTGGTGAGTCTTGTGTACTGTTTAACGGCATGGCAAGGTCTGACACGAAGCAGTATGTCAACGCCCGGCCACACGTCTTGCGTCTTGTTGACAAACCCCTGACCAACGTCGAGTGAGTCGCCCGGGACCCCTCGAAGGAGCATCGCTGATCCAGCACAGGACCACGGGAGTGACAGCTGCAGTTGTCGAGCGGATGGAGGTCGCCATGAAGCAGGATGTCCTCCGCGAGCTTCGCGCGGGCCAGGGCCGTCTCTTGCTGCACGACGAGGTCGAGACCAAGCCTGGGAATTACGAGATCATACCGATCTGGGAGACACTGGATGACAGTGCTGTCATGACCCCGAGGGAGATGTACGAGAGTGCTATTGCCGAGGGATACAGGGTGGACTACATGCGTGTTGCTATTGTGAGTGTCGATGTGACAGTCCGCAACCCCGCTAACGATTGAGCAGACGGATGAGCAGGCACCACTTCCTGCTACCCTGCAGGTGCTGGTGGATCGCGTCGCGAAGGCTTTGAAAGAGGGCACGGATCTTGTGTAAGTCGGCCACAGATGTTACTTGCCCCGCTGACATCCCACAGCTTCAACTGCCAGATGGGTCGCGGCCGAACGACCACGGGGATGGCAGTCGCCTCGCTGATCGCCACCATCGCGGTCCAAGACACAGCCACTGACGTGCTCTCGGAGGACGAGGACGCAGATCAAGGCGACGAAGAGGTGCACGAGGCGACGCACTACCTTAATGGTGAGTCTACCCTGCGCAAGACCAAGCTGACGAGCAGGCGAGTACAAAACGATTCTGCAGCTGGTGACGGTTATGCGCCACGGCAAAGGTGAGCCTTACCATTCGCGACCCAGCTGACAAACCAGAGGCCAAACGTATCACCGATCGCGCCATCAATGCCATGGAGGGGGTCCAGAACTTGCGCAAGGCCGTCTACGAGTGGGTACTTGCGACCAGTCGGGCAACGTTTCAAGCTAAACCTGCCCCTCACAGCTTCAAGCTGCAAGTCGACGCTACCGAGCCCGGATCAGCCAAACACAAGGCTCAGACCACCAGGGCCATGAACTACCTCTACAGATGTGAGTTGCGTGTTGCGCTGAGCACAGCTGACGACAGACGGCGCACTTATCGTCCTCGCCAACTTTCTCTTGGAGATGAAGGACCAGGGTATCCCGCTGGACCGGTCAGACTTTGCGGAATGGTTTGGGCAGCACCGCGAGATCAGGTCTATCCTGAGCCGCAAGGGCCTCGATTAGGGTATCCTTATAGTATATGCATACAGTTCTACTCGCCGTGACCGCCGTGCTGGTCATCCCCGCCCTGATGATAACCGCCCTGCCCCTGCTGCCCATAACCACCCTGCCCCTGTTGGCCGTATCCCTGCCCCTGCTGCCCGTAACTGCCTTGCGCCATCTGCGCCATCCCCATCATCATCTGGTACTGCGCGGCAAACCTGGGGTTAATCGCCGGCACGCCGCCCTGCTGCGGCATGAACCCGGCTGGAGACTGTGGCGGGAACATGGGCATACCCGTAGTCGGGTGGTTGGGCTCGTACGACTCTTGGGGTTGGGACTGGAAGGGCATCTGCGGATAGAAGGGGAACTGGGGGGTGAACTGGGGCTGATAATGGGACTGATACTGGGGCTGCTGCTGCTGCTGCTGCTGCTGCTGAGGGTTGGGCGGGAGAGGGAACGATTGCCGACCTCCTCTCTGACCACCAACCCTACCCCTGCCACGGTCCCTCCCCTGCCCTTCCCCCCGCCCTCGCCCGCTTCCACGACCCCTACCCCCGCGCCCACCCCCGCCTGCCCCCGCGCCATTCGCCACCTCCACCGGCTCGTCCACATCATACGGCATCGGCTTCGGTCTCCCCCTCCCACTGATCGTCGACCCTGCGTCTGACCCCATCTCCCAGTTCTCGTCCCCCCCGTACATACTCCCCGTCTCCGACATTCTGTCGTCAGGCTGGAAGTCAAAGTGGGGGCGGGCAGGCAGAGACGCGTGTCCCGGTGCAACGCTGGCCCTCTTCCCCTTGCCTTTGCCCTTCTTGTCCTTTCGCGCCCGTTTAGCAGCTGCCTCTGCCTCGTCGTCCGACCACTCCATCTCCTCCTCGGCGGCCTCTTCGTCGTACAGGTTCGACGCGTCCGTGCCCTTGAACCGTGGGTCACGGACGGCCATCATGTTGACGAACGATCGGTAGGAGGTGTTTGTGGGGTAGAAGAGTTTCGTGCCGGGGGCCAGAGAGTCCGGAGCAGGGTAGGGGAAGGGGGGGGGAGGGAGACGGATGGAGTAGAAGGGGGAGGTGAGGGGGCCAAACGTTTCGTGAACCTGTACCAGGATCAGCTACTGTCCATGGTATGTATACCAGCTGACGTACAGTTCCGACAACACGTCCATCCTCCCAGCACAGGATACTACCCTCCTCCAGCCACCCTTCCTCCTGGGGGCGCGACTGCATCGCGCGGACGACGATCGTGCCGGCCGATGTGAACCGTGGCTCAGCCGGCTTCCCTTCGGGCACGACCTTCACCCCGCCATCTTGCTCTCCTTCACCCTCCTCGACCTCCTCCTTCTTGACCTCCTCCTTCTCAGTCTCCTCCTGCTTCACAGCTGCTGCCGCCGCCTGCTTCTCCACCCACGCCTCCACCTTCTTCTCCTTCATCCAACTCACCACATCCCCGGCTAGATACACCTTCTCGCTCTCCGGCAGCTTGTCCATAGGAGGCAGCTGGACAGGCGGGAGGGAGGTTTCGTGGGTGGACTGGATTCCCCCCCCTACCGGCCCCGCACCATCCTCTTCATCCTCGTCATCCTCCATATACTCATAACCCATCTCCGCCAGCCCGGGAAAGGAGTAATCCTCGTCAGACTCCGAGTCGGACTTGACAAAGGCGTCCAGCTCGGCCTTCATCGTCGCGTGGTCCTCGACGGTCATCGGAGGCTTCTCCTCTTCCGACTCTTCTTCACTGCTGGACTCAAACTCGCTGGACGAGTCCGAGTCACTCCCCACATTCGCCCCCATGCTCTCCTCCACGAGCTTGCGCTTTTCTGCCGCCGACATGGACACGGGAGGGAGAGCACCGACCACTTGGTCATTGGCGACCATCTCCATGATCGCGGCAATGTCTTGGGGGATCTCGGAAGGGGGCTTGAATGAAGGGCGTGCCCCGGGGGACGCTGTAGGGTTGGCCATGCTGGGAGATGTTGGGGTGTGGAGAGAGCGACAATAGCAAAAGCTGATTGCAACAAGAGACTTTTATGGAGGTGGCTCAGGGTGAGAGAGGTGGAGGTCGGGAAAAGCTGCTGCCGAGCTGTTGACATCCCTCCAGTTGAAAATGGTACGCACATACATACGCTGAGCCTTCCTCCATGCATACTGAGCCTTCCTCCATGCATACACTTCTGCTCTCAAATATATCGCCCAGATGCATTCAAGTAGACTTGTATCGGAGCCCAGACCGGTCTGCTTCCGATGGGTCGCGATCTGAATCGACCAAGACAACGGCATGCCGACGCCGTCGCGGACCATAAATGACCGTCTACTTTGGACCTCTCTATCAAGTACCATGTAGGTCCCGGTGCAACGATTGTTGGTTCTGGAGATAGCCCAGACTCGGGGCTACATTCTAGCATAAGAATATCATGCATGCACAGGTGCTTCTGACAAAAAGTTGCGAAAAGAAAAAGGCTTCTGATCCTACACCGGATCGAACGGTGGACCGACGGATAGCAAACTACTAGGAGTAGTGGATTTTTGGAATCCGGCATTCTACCACTGAACTACAGGACCTTCGCATCCTATCGCAACTTTTTTTGCTCCAGTGTGTACCCAAGACTCAGGGCTACACGCTGGAGCAGAAATATATGCGTAGGTGCTTCTGACAAAAAGATGCAAAAAGATGCAAAAAGAATGATCCTACACCGGATCGAACGGTGGACCGACGGATAGCAAACTACTTTGAGTAGTGGATTTTTGGAATCCGGCATTCTACCACTGAACTACAGGACCTTTTATTGTTGTCATGTCTTGTATATGGCGTACATATCGGACATCACCAAGGCACCACAACCCACCATCACACACGGCCACCCGCGACATTGAATATCGATATCGCACTATCTTGCATTTGTCTCTGTACTCTATGCAGGATTGGAGGTGAGGCCCTATCGTCTGCAACTAACTCCCTAATTCATGTATCCATTGCATAAGAAATGACGGACTTCATTCGAGAGAGCGTGAAGAACGACCCAGATAACCCGACGCGTTCCATCTACTCACTCGCCTTAGGACACAGAGTGCGGGACATACATCGATGTCCACAATGCTATAAAACTCTTACAGGCATTGATACATTCGACTCATCAAGCATTCCTAACATCGCTCTTTTATCGGCTATACATCTGATCGTCTTACAGTTTGGCTAGCTTCTTGTCGTAGGCCTTGGCACCGCCTCTCCTCTCCCACTCTTGGGCCCCCAAAGCCTTCAGCTCCTTCTTCAAGATCTTCCCATTGACGTTCTTAGCTATACGTACGGTATCAACACTCAGCACAGCCCGCTGTACATCAGGACCAGTCATGTACTCACGCAAGATATCTGTAGAGATCATGACCATATGAGGTACCGCATATCTCGGGAGCTTGCCCCTCGCATGTTCGATGAGCTGCTCCTCGTTGAGGTCATGGGCGCCAGGTGTCTGGCGGAGTGAGACAATAGCGCCGACTACCTCACCGAGAATCGGATGAGGGAGGGGGATGGCTGCGGCCTCATCGACATCTGGGTGGGAGTAGAGAGCGTTCTCGACGTCGGCGGAGGCAATCTGTGTAAGCGTCGTCAGAGGCTGTCGCTTGGCCACGCACAACCTTCGGAATACTTACGTTCTCGCCGCCTCGTATGATGAGGTCCTTGACTAAAATGAAGCTTTCAGCAGGTGCGAGATAATAAATGGAAAAAGCAACTGACAGCGATCCTTGATGTACAAGAACCCCTCAGCGTCCACACACCCCACATCGCCCGAGTCGAACCAGCCCCCCTCATCAACCGCTTCCTTGGTCGCCTCTACAATCACCGTGTTGTCAGACACTATGATCACGAGTCTTGTCGCAAACCCATTACTCACTCTCGTCATTGTAGTAACACTTCATGACCTGGACGCCCTTGATGTAGATGAGCCCGATGCCTCCGACCGGCAGCTCCTTGCGCGTATCCAGGTCGACTATTTTTAGGTCGTAGATCGGAGAAGGCACACCACTGTAGATTTGGCGTCAGCTGCTTTAGCGGCGTCTCCAGAACCACTTGCAGGCGCCTCAACATACGTGCTCTCGGGCTACGACAAGTATGATAGTTAGTATCTATACAAACACGGCACGTGAGCCTTAAAGTATGTCTTACTCTTGCAGTGTAGTCTGCACCAGTAATATTGCACACCACAGCACAAGTCTCGGTCAAGCCGTACCCTTGGACACTGCAATATGAACTGTAAGCTACCTCTTCAACATGTTACCTGAAGGCCTGAACTCACGTGGTGGCCTTCGGGAATCGGGTCCTGACCTCCTGCTCCATGTGCTTGCTGGAAGGTGCCCCACCATACAGCACCTGGTCGAATTGCCAATCCTTGGGGAGGTCCGGAGATTGCATGATGGAGTTGGCAATGGCCGGCACACTTTCACCACCAGATATCAGCTCGCTGCGTAGCTAGGCACATAGGGTATAGAGCATGGGCCACTCACCCGCCAATAGACCGGATGTTCTCTTCCATGCAGAGCCTCACGGCTGTTTTGACATTCCACCTCCTCATCATGACCATCGTATTGCCAGTGGTGAAGGTGCGCAGAAGCCAGGATAGGCATCCCGTGACGTGGAAGAGTGGGACAGCGAGGAGTGAAGGCGAGAGCGGCCTGGACTTGTCAGGGGGACCGGGGTTGGGGAGGCCTGCTCTCATGAGGCCGCGGACAGGAGCTTCAATATTCATTAGCCTGTGTACATAGATTTGAGCTCCCTGAAAACGACGTACCGACTTGAGAGGTGTACGAGTTCGAGAGCGACATCCTCTGTGTACTGAGAACGGCTTTCGGGAAGGCGCCGCTCGTACTATGCTGTGTCAGCGCGAATCACATCACAAAAACACCCCAAAGGCAGAGCTCACCCAGAAGAGAAGAAGATCATTCCATCGCTCTCTGGCCCAAGCCCTTCCAAGCCCTTCGCATCCAAGATCTCTTGTGCACCAGGGTCGTTTCGCGTGAGGAAGATCGTACCCACCGAAGGTAGAGAGGGAGACTCGCTCCAGCTGAACATCTGTTGCGATACCGTCAGCAAGCTCCCCTGCTAGATTGGATGTGGAAGCACCTCTGGAAGCCACGGCTCCTTTGCCCGGAATGGCGCAAGCAACTCGGCGCGCTCGTTGTCCACCAGGACCAGGTGCGGCTCGGTGATCTTGAGGCAGTACAAAAGCTTGTCTGGGGGTCTGAAGATATTGAATATTAGCACAAGGGCCTCTGGCATAGCTGTTGCACTAACAAATGCACTCACAGCCAGGCATTCAGAAGCACCCCCACTCCTCCCATGAGGTGGACAGCAATCCAAGACAAGACCCATCTGCCGCGCCGCTCCATCATCAGCCACGCCTTATCTTCATCCCATGGGCAGGAGCACAGACACACCCGGAAGAGTTTCCTCCACCAATGGCCACCCGGCTCCCAACGCCCAGCCCCCTACTGCGCATCCATGCCGCGAGCCTCAACGCCCTGGCCAGCGCCTCCCGAAAGGTCAGGTGCTCTCTGGGATCGATATCGGGACCGGAGGCGTCAGTTCCCCCCGGGACAGGCACAGGAGCCGAGATGAAAAGGCGGTCGTCCCAGTAGCGCATCTGGTCGATGAGCCAGCTGTGGTAGTGAGGCGGGAGCTGTGAGACGGCAGGGGTCATTGGGGGATCCGTCGTCAGCCTCAGCTCAGACACGAGCGATGTGGAAGTCTTCTGGGGCAGGCTTCGCCACGAACTCACATGCTTGTACACTCTTACTTTGCGCCCGAATATGACTTTGTCTTCTAGCTCTAAGTGTGATCCAGGACCGCTCATGATTCGATCGCCTGAAGAATGGCTGAATGTCAGCAGGGTCGCTCGCCTCTGCTCGAAACCTTGGGGAAGCCGTCCTCAAGCTCACATTCTGCGACACTGAGTTGGGGCGCCATATTGCTTGATTCTTGCAGGGCTCAGAGAATGGTGGGTGCTCTTCCAACAGCATCGGACTATATATATCACTGGTGATGGCAGACTATGTATGGGGAGGACGGCACAACTTAACCGGCAACGAAGAAGGAGCAGTCGCATCTGGGCGGATGTCACGGTGCGGAAAAAGAGGCACCGGCCAGAGCCGACATCCGGTGGCTGTTGGTTGGGGCGCCGGCAGCAGCACCCGAGCATTCTTCTTATGAGTGCATGATTTGCTCAAGCTATGCTCATAGGCCCCACGCGGGCGACAGGTGCCGGAGGGTGATCCACCTGTGACTATCGACCGTCTCATTATTGCCTCCGAAATCTTCTCCTGAAGAAGACGTGCCACAGAAATACACGGCCGTCCGGTTAAACACGGCACTCTGACTGTCATATATGAGCATGTATGAGTGTGTGATGCAAGGTGCATAGAGGATATTCATCAGGCCCCCTCCGTCGTTTCTGCCTGCAGGGGCGCCGATTGCGGCGGCGTAACCCCTGCGCTCGCGCCCGACACCGGGCCAGCATCCGTTGGCTGCGCTGAGTCCGCTCCAGCCTTCACCGCTGGTACTGCAGCCACAGGAGCTACCACTTTGGGCACAGGCGCAGGTGCAGGCACAGGCGCTGCCGTTGCCACCACTGCCGCCGATGTTACGGGCGCAGCCCCGCTTCCCACTATCCCCAGACTCGCTCCCTCCTTCGCCTGCGCCTCCCTCTCTTTGGCCTCCTTCCTCTCGCGCCACTTCCTGATCTCGCTCTCTGTCGCTATCTTGCCTTCGAGTGCGAGGCCATGACGCGCTTGGCGGCGGATTTCGTTTTCGGTGTCGCGGTGGCCTTGTTCGAAGCGGAGGAGGTGGTCGTCTGTTTGAAGGAGTGGGATGAAGGGAGAAGCGGGGAGAGTGAGGTAGGGAAAGAGGGAGGTAGTACGTGAGAGGACGAGATGACGAGAACAGAGCAGGGATCAGTTCAAGTGGAGGGCGACGGCAGAGGGAGCAATGGGTCGTAGGAAGAGCGGCGATATGTATCAGCACGGTAACTCGGATATTAGACAGACGAAACACCAGACATACCGGCACCGACGACAAGACCGTACATCGTAGCTACAGCAAGTGTCAGCAGTTTGCCACGATACATCTGGGCGTCAATCCATAGGCCTACCTGAACTTGTCAAGAACGCCTTCAGCCCCAGTGTCTGTCGCCTGTCACCCACGAGTCAGCATTGTGTCTTCCACGATCTGATGTTTACGCCATGGTGGACAGGTACAGGCCTGCCATTGAAGCGACTCGGCTCACGCGAAAAGAGGCCACGAGTAATGCCCCAGCACACAAGCCGCTGCCCCGTAGATCGTCCACTGGATCGCACCCTGCAAATACCAGCCTAGTCAGAAGTTATGCCATTACTGAAGTAGGAGATAAACTCACTATGATACCACCATTACGCTGAATCTCGTACTACCCACCATCGTATCAGCGCCGAACTTCAAGCTTCAGCGCCCAAGCACGCGACGGACTTTGCGAGGCGTTTTTTCGGCCGGGCATGAGAAGGCAAATACGACTCACGGCGCGCTGCTGGTGCTCCTCACGCCGCTTCCTCTCCGCCGCAGAGTAGTTCCCTGACATGTCTTTTTCCTTTTGGCAGCTCCAGATGGGGAGGGGAGGGGGGGAGCACAGGGGGGACACGATGCGTGAGCAAATGAAGAACGCACACAGGACGGACAAAACACCAGAAACTGAAGTCGACCGGGATCGGCTTTGGTGCGGGTGTGCCTGGGCGGAGGCTGCTTTCCCACGGCGCACGCCACTCAGCCAGAGAGAAGTTCATAGGCGTGCACAAGCGAAGAGCGGAGCGGCGCTGCATGTACAAGAAGATATAGCGGTAGAGCTTGCAGCTAGCATCTCTCCCCACATCCGATAGCACACCCTTTCATCCCTAACAAACTTTGGCGCCTGCTCTTCTTCGCACTTCCCTGGCCCTCGACCTCCCCCCTGGCGTGACATCGTATCCCAGCTCGTGCCATTTGATCTTCCCCCCGTACCAAGCCTCAACAGCCAGACTCGTGCACATGACTCCTTGACCCTGTCACCTTCTCGAGTACCCGCCCCTCCCTCCGTCCCTGTCCCTGTCCCCACCCCTGTAGCCGTTCCTGTCATCATCCCTCGCCCGCCTAGGAGGCGGACTCGGACTCTCATCACTATACCTCCTCCTCCTCGGGGGGCTCCTCTCCCTCTCCCTTGGGGGACTCTTCCTCCTAGGCGGGGGTGACTCGGGTGAGCGCTTCGGGCTCGGCGAGTATCGGCGCCGGGCCACGGGCTCGGGGGACCGCCTCGGCGAGTCGGAGGAGTGCCTCCTCCTCCTCGGCGGGGGGGAGGGAGAGCGCGATAGCGTCTCCGAGGAGTAGCGCCTCCTCCTGCGCGGGGGAGAGCGCGAGCGGCGGCGCGAATACGCGCTGGATGCGTCGCTCGAGTCCGAGTCCGAGTCCGAGTCCGAGTCTGAGTCAGAGTCAGAATCCGAGGAGCTGGTGGATGAGTCGGAAGAGGACGAGTCAGAGTCGGAGCCGGCGGCAGCGGCCATGGCAGCGTGTTGCGCCGCGAGGAGCTTGGGCGCGTTCTCCAGGTACGTGCGCATCTCCTCTGTGACCTTGCCCATGCCAAGCGAGGTGAAGTAGTTGATGGCAAATCGTGTGTTCTTGGGGTTGTCCATAGGGAACATGCCCGCGAACGCCGGCTTCAAGTCCGGGTTGCGGAACCGCTCGGCGACGCGAGTCATTCCGAGCTCCTCGACCATCTCCTGTAGCATAATCTTGACGAAGATACGGCTGGACGAAGTAGTTTCGTCCTCGTTCATGTGGACGACGTGGAGGACGGCCCAGGAGATCCCGTCGGACGCGAGGAGGTGCCCGAAGAAGCGCCCGATGTTGCGCAACTTGTTGGTCTCGTACCGGTGGATGGTGTCGTAGTACCGCTGGAAGGCCTCCTGGAAGGCGTCGGTCCAGACGCGGTTGAGCTTGCAGAAGCGCTCGCCGATGAGGCCAAAGAAGTTGGAGTAGGTGCGCTCCTGGGAGCAGCACTCGACGATCATGTTGCAGAGCTCGATCTGGGAGATAGTCAGTATCCTTTTGCAGAGCGATCAATGATATTGACTCACCTCCCGCCCCTCGGGGATATTGATCTTCATAAGCTTATGCACCGCTTCCTCGAAATTGAGCTACATTGCCATCATTAGGATCTACGCGCCCACCCGCGATCTCACCCCGTACTCACAGAGTTCATGATTGTCAAGTAGATCGTCCTCCTCAAGTTGATCAGGTTGGTCTCCGTCATATCCTGGATCCCCGCCCTCTCCGGCGCAACATCCCCATCCTCGTCGTCGTCCTCCGAGTCCGACACATCGCTCCCGCTCTCGTCCCCGCTCTCGTCATCCGAATCTCCGAGGATCTCCCGCTTGATGTCGGCGTAGCGCTCCTCATTCTGGGTGAAGTTGGGGTCCACCTTGAACAGGTCTGTAGAGAGGAGTCAGATATCGAACCGTAATATAGATTGACGTGATAACGACAACTCACTCAAACTCTCCTGCACCTGGAGCTCATCGTCGAGGGTCACCCTATGCGTGATCTGCTCCTCCTCTTCCACCAAGTCCAGACCCTCGGGTACCGCAGGGTTGTCCTTGTACCTATCTTTCCTAACCTGGAACAGTACCTCGATCATGTACTGACACCTCTTGCTGATCGCGCCCTCGTGGAGGACCGCCCTGAAGCGCTCGAACACTGTGTTGTTGGCTTTGGGGCTGTTCTCGGAGAGGAAAAGGCCGACCTCGCGCATGAAGCCGACGGCGACTTCGATAGAGTCATCCGTAGGGCGATCGAGGCAGAGCAGGAGGATCTGCAGCGCCACGATCTCATGCGCGACGTACTGGTTACAGAGGTGCGCGATGAAGGTTGAGGTGGCGTGGCACACGATCTGTTTCACGGGTACGTCAGAATGCGCTGATGCGGAACTGCCATAATTTTATCGCATACCTTGTCGTTCCTCTTGTAGGCCCGTCGGAACTGACTGATCAAACGGATCAACACGAGCTCGCCGACCTGGGGAAGCTTGGTGTTGACAATCGCCACCAGCGCGGCGAAAACGGGGGTAAAGGGCAAGGAGGACGCCTGTGCGCGCATGATGGACCTCGCAAAAAGACCTTTGCCGCGGATCAGGTTCTCGCCAAACAGCTCGGGCACGACGTGCTTGATGTTCGCAACGTTAACCTGTTGGGGCCAAGTCAGTTTTGCACATCCAAGCCTCAAAAGGTTGAGAAATAATGGACGCACCTTGTTGATCATACCGTTTATGCTCTTCTTCAGCGCATCCCAGCTCATCCTTTGGAACTCGGCACTCGTCTTATCCTTCGCCGCCTCCGCCTGCATAGCCCTCAGCCTCGCAGGCGGGATGTACGCTCCACCCGACCTCGACCCTATGAGCTTTGCAAACTCCGCCTTGGCCACCGCGTCGGCACCGCCCCCTCCACCACCATTCTTTGAGACAGCAACCGTCCCGTTGACATCGCCGTTCGCCTTGCTAGCGAGCTCAGAGCTGATCTGCTGCTCGAGCATGGCGGCCTCGCGGGCGCGGCGACGGTGAGGGTCGATATCCTGCACGCGAGGTGGTACAATGGGCGCAGGTTCGCGGGGCCCACGCGGTGCGGTGGTAGCAGCCGAGGAAGAAGAGGTGCGTGCGGCAGCAGGACCGGAAGAGGGAGACTGGGAACGACGGCGGCGTGTGGGAGGGGAAGGGGAGCGGTCACGCGGGTCGGGGGATACAGATCTGTAGTGGATGTCAGCCGCGGTTCTTTTCGTTCACGCCTCCGTGCATACTGCAACCAAAAACATACCTTTTCCTCTTGTATGCCGGGGCATCATCGGGAGTGATGCTGCGATCACGGGGCGAGGAGGAGCGACTGTCTGAGCGAGCAGGGGAACGAGACGGAGAACGAGACCGGGACTCGGAAGGGGAGCGAGAACGAGGCATCTTGTCGCTGATTTTTTTGGTCAAGAATTTTGAAGGAGGCTGAGGGGAAGTCGACGTTTGTCCCTCTCGTGATGTCGACAGCCAGTGGAGACGATGAGATAAGGAAGAAAGAGGTAGTGGATGGATAATGGCGACTAAAAGAACGAGGACGCAAGAAGGAAGACCAGGAGCGTAAAGTGGAGGGCCAATTAAACAATAATAAGTAACAGAAGTATTTAGCCGCTACTCAGGGTAAGTAACCAACCTAGCCTGCTCTGTTTGCTAGGTGGAGGGAATCGGACCTCGCCACTCGTCAACTGGCGTTGTTGCTGGCCCTCGTTTGTACGCGTCTTTCTTTCTCCTTTCATCAACAACAATCTTTGTACAGCACTCGACAAACAGAGAAGCTCACCCGCTACCCCACCAAACACCTTATACAATGACTTCCCAGCCCCAACAAGCCGCACACGAGCACGCCGTGCTGCTCAACGCTATAGCCGAGGGCGCCAAACAGTACCCCAAGCCAGACCGTGTCAACTACACCTACGGCACTGCGGGCTTCAGGACCTTGTGAGTGGAGAGTGCGTGTGCTGGCACCAAGCTGACTTGAATTGAATGCCCACCAGAGGGTCCAAGCTCCCCTCGGTCATGTTCCGAGTCGCGCTGCTCGCTATCCTCCGCTCTAAGCGGCTGGAGGGGGCGACTATCGGTGTCATGATCACTGCGTCGCACAACCCCGAGCCTGTAAGCTAACCCACGAAGCTATGCTTGGGCACAGCTGACAGGGAAAATTCAGGACAATGGAGTTAAGCTCGTCGACCCCTCCGGCGAGATGCTCGACCCCACGTGGGAAGCGCACGCCACAGCCCTTGCCAACTGCCCCACCACCGAGTCCCTCATCTCCACACTCACTACGCTCGTCACGCACCTCCGCGTTGACCTGCACCAGCCCGCGTCGATCGCGTACGCACGTGATACCCGCCCGTCTTCTCCCGAGCTCACTCGCGCGCTCGAAACCGGCCTCATGGCCTTTGGGGAGGGCGTCAAGCTTGTGGATGTCGGGGTTACTACAACGCCGATTCTGCATTATGTCGTTAAGGCGATGAATGTGAAGGACGGGTCGTATGGGGAGCCCAATGTGGAGGGGTACATGAAGAAGATGAGTGAGGCGTTCAAGACGCTTGTCGTAAGTTCCCCTCTCACGTTGACAGGAAGCGGTGCTAACTCGCAGCACGACCTGCAGGGCGCGCGGGAGCTCTCCCCACTCTACGTCGACTGCGCCAATGGAGTCGGTGCTAAAGCCCTCGATGACCTCGCCAAGTCCCTCGATGGTGTGCTTGCCTTCCACCCCATCAATACCGACACCACCACCCCTGGTGCACTCAACCACCAGTGCGGCGCAGACTATGTCAAGACCCGCCAGGCCCTCCCTCCTTCCGTGGCCGAAGCCGGGTCGCTTACTCAGCCCAACACACGAGGATGCTCGTATGATGGCGATGCTGACCGGATCGTGTACTACTACCTGGACGACAAGAAGGCGTTCAGGCTCTTGGACGGCGATAAGATCGCGGTGATGGTGGCGATGTTCTTTGGGGATCTATTGAAGAAGGCGAAGTTGGAGGGGGATAATGAGTTGAGTGTTGGGGTTGTGCAGACGGCGTATGCCAATGGCAGCTCGACGAAGTATCTCACTAGCGTAAGTGCAACATATATTCATGTGAATCATTCGGGTTTGACTGACACGCCGCAGAGGAATATTCCGGTCGCGTGCGTCCCCACGGGCGTAAAGCACTTGCACCACGCGGCGCAACGCTTCGACATTGGCGTCTACTTTGAAGCCAATGGCCATGGCACTGTCCTCTTCTCTCCCTCTTCCATCTCCACCCTCCATTCCGTCAAGCCCACCTCTCCCGACTCTGCCAATGCCATCAAGCACCTCCTGGCGTTCTACGCGCTCATCAACCAGGCCGTCGGCGATGCCCTGTCCGACATGCTTCTTGTCGAGGCTGTCCTGGCGTTCCGCGGGTGGGGCGCGCCAGAGTGGGACGCGGGATACGAGGACCTGCCGAACAGGCTTGTCAAGGTTGAAGTACCTGACAGGACAATTTTCGTTGCGACGGATGCGGAGCGCAAGTTGGAGAGCCCGCAGGGCTTGCAGGCCAAGATCGAGGCAGCGATGGGAAAATATGAGAGTGGGAGGGCATTTGTGAGGCCTAGTGGGACGGAGGATTGCGTGAGGGTGTATGCGGAGGCGCAGTTGGCACCAGAGACGGATGGTGTGTGGATCTAAATTGTTATCAGATGACACAGATACATTGCTGACGGACTGATGGATAGCTCTCGCGGCGACGGTCACTGATCTCGTGAAGCAAGCGAGTGGTGTTGTGTCAGGGGTCTAGCATGGGGATGAGAGCCACGAAGTGTCATATGGGGAGGAGAGACGAAGGAAGCAATGGAAAAAGAGTGGCGAGAAGCGCCAATGAGTCTCCTGCATTGAATACATGACGCTGTTATACCAAACACATGCATACTCCCCAGCAGTATCAAGTGAGGTATATGCCAGGAAGTCGTGAGCGGCCAGAAAACATGCATGCGCTTGGCGGCTTGCATGAGCTTGAAGCAGGATGCCACGCGCACCGCGCACCACGTCATCATGCGGAGCTCCAGACTGAGATTGTCCGGCGCGGCTGGGAAGGGTGGCGGCGACGGTGTCAATGACATATGCTACCTGCTGCTGAAATCAAGGACGGACCGTCCCATGTCCATCATCTATGACTCTGGTGTATCTGCAACCAATAGATACACAAGATGCCCTCGAAGTGAGTCCCATGCGAGCACTGCCTTCCTGCGCTACCAAATATGGAGACGAGCTGATGGTCGGGCAGAGTTCGCGAAGCCACTCACGCTGGAAGCTGGTACACCGACTCTGGTTCGTCCGCTCCCCCACCTCATATGTCCCCATGTTAATGTCAATCTAACCTAACCCATCTGCAGGCCCCTCCCTCAAAGCTGAGCTGGCTCAAAACCTCTCCGCCGTACACCCCCTCCCAGAGCTCCAGTTTGCCCCACCCTGCGCCGACGCAAAGGCCGTTATCGCGCCGCACGCGGGGTACTCGTATTCGGGACCGGCGGCGGCTTGGGCTTATGCCAGTGTGCCTGTTCAGAAGATGTGAGTTCTCTACTCGGTTTCAGCGTGGCCTAATAGAGGGCTCGGGGGGCGGGGGCTGGGGTCATAGATAGCGACGTGAAAGGCGGAGATAGCTGACACTGTGGTGTAGCAAGCGAGTCTTTCTCCTCGGCCCGAGCCACCACGCCTACCTCCCGGGGGTGGCACTCAGCAAGTTTCAGACTTACGCGACCCCCGTGGGCGACATCCCTCTCTGCCTTGACAGTATGTTTTCCATCTCCACCTTGCAACCAGCTACATAGTGATTGGTGAAGTCCGCTTTATGAAACGGCTCACCACGGACCTATGAGCTGACTGATTGGAGTGGGGTGATCTAGCTATCGCCAGGATGCGCGCGACGGGAGTGTTCTCCGACATGAAGAGCAACGTGGACGAGGAAGAACATTCGCTCGAGATGCACTTGCCGTACATCCGGCACATCTTTGCTGGGTACGTCCATCCAGCTCAGGTTTGTTTACCAGACCCCCGAAGAGTTGACGAGTTAAGAGTAGAAGACAAGATCTCAAGCTAGTACCGATCCTGGTCGGGCACCCCTCTGCGGCGACAGCACAGAAGCTTAGTGAGGTGTTGGAGGAGTATTGGGCGGATGAGGGGACGTTCTTTGTGATCTCGAGTGACTTCTGCCACTGGTAAGTCATTCCTTGGACCCATTTACACTGCCTGTAATCTGAGTTCGGATTTAGGGGCACCCGCTTCTCCTGTACCCCGTACTATCCCAACGCTCCCCACCCCCGTCACCCCGTTCCGCCTGTCCCCTCCTCTACAGCCACCGCGAACGATCACCCCACCGCCCCTCTTGAGCTCATAAAGCGCTTCTCTTCCACCTACGCCAACCCCAGAGTGCCAGTTTGGGCGTCGATCCAGTATATGGACCATGAGGGCATGGACATTCTGCGCCGACCAGCTGAGGCTGGTGTGGGGGAGCGCTGGGAGGCGTATCTAGAGAGGACTAAGGTGGGTTTTTGCCACTGGTCTTTGGTTAACCTGGCGTACGCGCGACAAGCTCCGGGATATACAGCTAAAAAAAGACGAGAGGTAGAACACAATTTGCGGGCGGAACCCGATCACGGTGCTGGTCAACCTGTTGCAGCACTTGTACGGGGGGTCGGAGGGAGGACCAAAGCCCGAGTTTACGTTTGTGAGGTATGAGCAGAGCTCGCAGTGCTTGAATGGGAGAGATAGTAGTGTGAGCTATGTGAGTGGGGTGTTGAGGGTGCCGCAGTAGAGTCACCACCCTGGCCGACAAGGTGGAACGTAACATTGTATAGTCAGTAAAGTCGATAGGCGAGAATGGTTGGCAACTTGTAGAAAAAAGACTATTTGTTGGAAATGGAGATATACATCAATCAACCCCTCCCCAGACAGAACCCCCATCTATTACGAGGGTGGCTTCACATCGTCATCCCTGAAAGGCGAGACACGCTGGTAGCCCTTGATCTGTAAGAGGACTGGGTGTCAGCGGGTGCTGTTCGGAACAGACAGCGATTCCTCGTCCTATCACAGGTGCAAAGCGACTCGGCACGGACGCTGACCCGCCGAGTCTCATTGTCACACTCGGCGGTCAACGGGATAGACCTCCCTATCCATCATCTACGCACGAGGCATCCGCCCCTCTCCCCATCGCGCCCACCCGTCCGCACAAACAACCCCCCCCCCCCCCTCCTCCTCCGAGAGCACCCGACCACACCCTCTCCACCACACACCCCCACCTTCCAAGTGAGACTCACTCTGTTCTCTCGGAGCATCACCAAGTACTTGTCCGCCAGCCACTTGCAGTTCTGGATATGGTTGACGCCCTCGCCGTAGTAGCACTTCTCGAGCTCGGCGCGGACGAGACGGGCCTCCATGACCTTGATCCAGGACTCGCGGATGTGCTGCGAACGCGCGGTGCGGATCTCTGTTGAAGTGAAGCACGGGGTGGGGAGGGTAGTTAGTAAGGCGGTGATGAATGGAGGTGGAGTGGGTTGGTGAGAGAGCGTCGGGCGAGGTGGGGAAGGTATGATGGGGCGACGGGTCGTCGATCAGCGCCTTGCCGAAGGGATACGGAATCGCTTAAACGTACCCCGGATCTCATCGATAGTCGGGATTGCTGACATGTCTAGTGCTTCTTCCGTGAGTCGGGGATGTGAGGGTCCGCAGAGGGGAGGATGGGTGGGAGGGTTACGGGGGGCAGGGGCGTATGCTTTGGAGGTGTCGCGGTGAGGAGAGAGGATGAGAGGACGCACCAATCATTCTGTGCGCCTGACAGCGAAGAGGACGAAAGCCTAAAGGGACGACGGAATCAAATCGTCAGGAAGGCACGCACACCTCCAGGTGGAGAAGAGTCCAGTCTGGCTGGCTGGATGGGTATGTGCGGAAGCTCAAAACAACAGCTCCATGCATTGCCTCTCATCATCCCAAGCATACCCAGACATGTCCTGCTCGCATGATTGTCATGACCATGACCACTCCCATGATGCTCCGCTTGAGTCATCCCCCCTGGACTCGCTGTACTCCCAGATCGACTTGGACAACGTCACGGCGCTGAATGCGGAGGGCGGAGGTGAGGCGGGCAAGAAGGTCATCAAGTAGGTCACTACTTCTTGGCCGATGAATCAAGGTGTGTAGGGAAGCTGATCTACCTTGTTTGAAGGAGCTGGGATATGAGAGAAGATGATACCTTGGTAAGCTCTAGTGGAAGGGCTTCCTTCATCCCCGACATTTTGCACACGAGAGGGACTGCTGACAAACTGGCTGGGTTGTAGTGGGTGGAGAGTGAGGTCGATGATGAGATGATCATCAAAAGTAGGCCGTATAATCTGTTCTAGGTGTGAGCAGGATCACTGAACGATCATGTTCTGCAGTCCCCTTTACTTCTTCTGTCTCTCTCCGTGCCATTACCTTGAGGTCTGGGCCGGGTGGGCTCACTCCCAGGGAAATGCACCTTGTAAGTCTCATTCCAGGGCTTGGGTAATCAACATGCCACGGACACCAAGCGGTCTTCAGACCCAGCAGCTCGTGCTCAGAGTCAGAGCTAATGCGCGTCGGGGGGATCACAGTTCCGCGACAATCACGGCTTGGACTTTTCCGACGCCACATCCACTGCACCTACCCAGTCGTTCGAAGTCGTGCCCCGGAGAGAAGGCGTCGAGTACCAAGTCAAGTGGGTGCCCCAGATCCTCCGTACGCACCACTCTTTACTCATACAGCTGACAATTGAATGCAGAGCAGCAAAGTTCAACGGTCTCACGTCTCTCACAATCTTCTTTCCCGGTAACACCTCCGAGGACGGGGACGAAGAGACAACGCGGGTGTACTACGTCGGCTTGAAAGGGACATACAAGCCTGTGGGTTCTCTTTCTCTCCCTGCTCATCTCTGGCAAAATCAAGAGCGAGCTAACAGGCGAGTGTCGACTGCAGCTGCCGAACAGGCCTGGAGTGATCGTGTACGAGTCGTCGGCGAACCCTGCGGATCATAAGGTCCCAGGAGTACGGGCGGGAGGTGCCACACACCGACCGGGTTACTGAAAGCGGATCGGTGCTCGAGGGCGGACGCGAGTGTATAAGCATTGACATGATGTACTCTACAGACTGTACGATATAACTTGATGAGATGACTTGCATTGCGTGACGGTCTGGGATACTGGAAATGAAGTAGTTAGCGTAGGCTACACGTACGCCGGGCGCAGTCTGCTACTGCAAGCTTATCGATGCACCGTTGCTCCCAAGAGCTCTGTCATCAAATGCCTGTTGCATGATCATTTTCTCGTTTCCCGCCATGGGCTGCGGATGGACCTCCTCCACGTCAGCGGTGTCCGGAATCTTCGACGCGCCCGATCGCGTCGCGGGCGTTCTTCGGCTTGTCGTCGTCACAGGAAGCGGGGCCGTTCTTGACTCCTCTCTCCAGCTAGCCAAAACATACTACTCTGAGACCGAGTCCAAAATGAGGCTACTCAGTCTCGCCCTCCTCCTCACCTCCTTCTTCGCCGGGCTCACAGCTGTCCTGGGTGACCAAGACGCCCAGACCTTCAAGTACGAGGTGGGTCTTGTTCGCTATCGAGGCACTGCCGCTCTTTTCTCCGCAAGGCAGCTAGCTGCACAGCATAGCTAATTCCTCTCTCTCCAGTCTGATATCACCCGCCTCCGTTCCCTCGTCATCCACTCCCTCTACTCCCACAAGGATGTCTTCCTCCGCGAGCTCCTCTCCAACGCGAACGATGCTCTCGAGAAGCTCCGCCTGACCTCCCTTACCGACCGCTCCGTCATGGCCTCCGGCGAGGGGAATGTCACCATCGAAGTCCTCTTGGACGAAGGTTCGGCGGGCAAAACCGGCCAGATCATCATTCGCGATACGGGGATCGGGATGAGCGCAGAGGAGTTGGCGAGGAATCTCGGGACGATTGCGAGGAGCGGGACGAATGAGTTTTTGAAAAGGGCGGATGAGGGTGGGGTGGACGGGAATCTGATCGGGCAGTTCGGTGGGCTGCCTTCTTAGCTTGGGACGTTCTTTGAGAAGCTGACAACGTCACGCAAGGCCTCGGGTTTTACAGCTGCTTCCTCGTCTCACCCACCGTCCGCGTATCCTCCCTTCCCCCAGCCACATCGGCAAACCCCCACCCGATCCAAAATACCTTTGTCTCTTCCTCATCGGGCGACGAGTTCCAAGTCTTCCCCGACCCAAGGGGGAATACCCTTGGCCGTGGGACAGAGATAGTTTTGACGATCGAGGAGGACGAGATGGAGTGGCTGTCTGTGCACAAGCTTAAGTCTCTCATGTACGCCAGCTCAGTTTGCATGACGGAGACACGAACAAAGCTGATGGAGCAACAGTGAGAAACACTCGACCTTCTCTACTACCTTCCCGATCTATATCAAAGAGAGGAAGATTACGCAGGTACCTGTCGAGACGGACGAGGGCGATTTCGAGGATGAAGACGAGGAGGACAAGCAGAAGTTTGAAAGCGTCGTGGAGGAGGAATGGGTGAGGGTGAACGACAAGCCCCCTCTCTGGATGCGGTAAGTCATATGCCCTAGGTGCAGTCACCGTTACGCCGCTGACTCTGTACAACCAGCGATCCCAAGGAGGTCTCGAACGACGAGTACACCTCCTTTTACCAAGCCATCTCGAAAGACCCTACTGCTGAGGCTCTAGGCTGGTCGCACTTCAAGGGAGAAACAGGCGACGGCGTGTCCTTCCGCGCGCTCATGTACATCCCCGCGCAGCTGCCCAAGGACTTTTGGCAAAAGATCACGAGCGGGGTGAACAATGTGCGGTTGATGGTCAAGAGGGTGTTTATCACGGATGATCTGGGGGAGGAGTTTATGCCGCGGTGGTTGAGCTTTCTGAAGGTGACGGTGGATGGTGAGTCGTCCCTGACGATAGAGATCCTTTAGCTGTGACTGACTTGGCTGTGTCTTTGCCTCAGCGGACGACCTTCCGTAAGCTATGGAGGTGTTCCCCGAGAAGTACTGCAGCTGACATCCCCTAGTCTGAACGTCTCCCGCGAGACCCTTCAAAAGACGCGCTTCCTCACCCAGCTCCAGCGCATCCTCATCCGCAAAGCCATCGACCTCTTCACCCGCCTCGCGCACGACCAGCCCAAGCAATACGAGGAGATCTCCAAGCTCTACGGTAACGCGCTCCGTCTCGGCGTTCTGGAAAGCAAGAAGGACCATATCAAGCTTGCAAAGCTCCTGAGGTTCGAGAGCACAAGAACAAACTATACGAGTTTGGAGGAGTATGTTGACAACCGCAAGGAGGGGCAGAAGCAGGTGAGCCGTCCCACTGCTTCCTCTCGAACAGAATGGCGAGAAAAAGGCTGAACTGGGATACTTGCAGATCTACTACATGGCTGGTGTCGGCGAGAAGACCGACGACCTCAGGCGCTCGCCATTCGTGGAGAAGCTCATAGCCCGCGGGTACGAGGTCTTGCTCCTCAACCTCCCCTCCGACGAGCCCATGATGGGTGCCCTCAGTAACTTCATGTACGTTCCAGATCTTTGAGAGTCTCACGCGTGACCCGGTGAATCTGACAAGTGTGCGTATGCGATTGCAGGGGGATGGCCACCCAGGACGTGTCGAAGCGCGGGCTCAAGTTCGGGGACGAGGATGAGCACGAGGCGGAGAAGAAGGAGCTGGAGGCGCAGAAGGTTGCGTTCCGCCCTTTGATTGACTGGTTGCGCAAGGAGCTCAGCGGGCAGATCAGCGATGGTAAGCTAACTCTATAGCGGCGAAGACCACGAAGCAGATGTAGCTGACCTGCCACTTTTCATCCCCCACAGTCGTCCTCACCAACCGTCTCGTCACCTCCCCCTGCACCATCGTCGTCGACCATATGGGCTGGTCCGCCAACATGCAGCGCATCGTTGCGGCCCAGGCCGACGCGCAGGATGATCCAATGTACCAAATGATGAAGAGCCTCCCCAAGGTTCTCGAGATCAACCCCAAGTCGCCTCTGATCGAGGGTCTGCTGGAGCGGGTGCTCGACTTGCCGGTGCATGAGGATGATCAGGAGGAGGGCGTGCTGAGGGCGAGCGAGGAGGAGGAGCTGAGCGAAACGGTGCGGGTGCTGTTGGACACCACCTTGGTCAGGAGTGGGTTCAGCGTTGCCGACCCGACTACGTGAGTGGATACCTGGAGAATCTCGCACACAGTCTGGATGCTAACAGCCCGATGAGCAGGTACTTTGAGCGCGTCGAATCTCTCCTCCGACGGAGCCTCGGCGTATCCCTCGGGGCCCAGCCGCAGGTGCACGTCCGCCCCGCACCGCCTGTGGCGATGGGCCGTCTTGATGAAGAGGGGGTGCCGGGGGAGGAGGCGCTGGATAATATGTTGGCCGAGCAGGGGATGGGTGGGGCCGAGGAGTGGATGGATTGGGAGGCCATGAAGAAGGAGATGGGGCATGATGAGCTTTGAGAGCTCGATGGCGCATGGCGTGGGGTGGAATTTGCTGCATAGCTTCGCATAGCTTCATGAATGAACAAACGACAAATCCGTTCGGATACATCGAATACAGGACGTCGATGTTGTTTGACCTGTACTCTAAGACTCCAGACCGCCTACACGGGCGGCGCGAGTTCAACCTGATCAGAGAAGCGCCTTCAACGCACCCGCCGTCCGCTCTTTCTCCTCTTTGATCAATCCCGATACCGCCCTAAACTGTTCGTTCTTGGAGTCACCTGCAAACCTTACCGTCTATCAGTCCATGCGCACGTATCATCGGGTACAGGGAGGTTAAGCCAGACATACCCATCAGCTGGAAGATCATCGACTCGCTCGTCGTCACGATCCCTCCCGCCTGACGGAGAAGATCGAGCGCGACGGGAATCTCTTGCTTGTTGCATGACGAGACTGCATCGGCCAGAAGGAATACTTTAGGCTTGTTCTCTAGCTTGAGGAGATCGAGGGCAGTCTGGAGGACGCAGACGTGGGACTGATGGGTACCCACATGCGTATCAGCTGCTTGAAATGATTGCTACGGATAAAACTTGGTGTACTCAGACAATGCAGCTCACCTCGATGCCTGTAAGGATGTACGAGTCGTAGCTCTTGAAGTCGACGCTCTTCAATGTGTCCTCATTGACCATCGAGAACTGCAGGTCAGAAGTAGCATCAGTAACGGCTTCAACGCAGTCACTCAAGACGTATTACCTTGGTCTTGGAGAAGTTTCCCAGCGTCGGCTTTCCATCGAGCAACGAGCAGATCTCAGAGATCGTTGGGCCAAGGGCTACGATACAATCGTCGTCAGCTGTGATCGAAGACAGATGGAGCCCACTACGAGGTTTGACCTTTGGGATTTTGCTCAGTCACAAGTATTGGAACGTCCAACAGCTGTGGGTTTGAAGCATAAGAATGCCGAAACTCAGCTCGTTTCGCATACATCATTCAAGATGACGTCCTTCTAGCTAGACTCACCTGCGAGGCCTTGATGACTTTGCAGATCATGTCTGTCATGACATCAAACCCATAGATGGCTCTGCCTTCAGATAGATGATGGTATAAGCGCATAGGGCATGGATATCAGATATACACAATAGTCGCCATGGACTCACGGAATCGTTCTTGGACATCGCAGATGAGCAGCATCGCCCGGCGAGAGCTCATGATTGACGCGACTTCCTGAGTGTTTATGGGCCAGGAGTAAACGTAGACTGAGCTGCGAAAGGTGCATGAGCTTCTCCGGAAGTAGCTATTTTCCCAGCTGCCAGTCAGAAAGAAGACGAAGATGATAGAGCCGTGGAAGTGTCGATCTGCACAGGACAGGTGATCACCATCTCCACACACCTTATGTGGAGGCTTCGGCTATTTGGCTTGCCGGCTAAAAGAGACTGCGGACAAACTGAATCGCGTGACTCAGCTGATTACAATTCGAGCCACTGATTAGGATTCTGTCATTGGCGTCACTCCCAACAGCCACCTCTCTCAGCCCACCTTCGAGTTCGTCCAGACTTCTGGACAGGATTGCCGCGGGCATTGTCAACGAGTATGCCACCAACGGCTGGTCCCGCACCCACAGCAAAGCTCAGCCTGCCAATATGGCTCAAGCAGCTCACATCTCAAGGAGTCGACATGCGTGTCGCCATGGGTCTAGCCGCGAAGATGTACGTTCACTGACCAAAAGACGACAGACAGGTGCCGCTTGGTTTGAGCTGACCCTCCAGGTTAGATACAAGTCTCACGGCACAATTGAGCTCCTTTCGGGACTGACTCCCCAGAAAGTCGCTAGCTTGGTCGATGACAAGGACGCGCGGAAGACGGTCACGAACGCCGTCAAGGCGATTGCATCTGGGACGACCAACAGCAAGAAGCGAGGAAGGGACCGAGACCTACTCAAGCCTCTCACGGCGGATGGTTCAGAGGAGGAGGAGTTGCCCCTTGATATGGAGTTCCACCCCATCATGGACGTTGAAGTGAGTTCGCTTATTGGTTTCTTTTGCTGGACTGGGGAAGATATAGCTGACGTGATTCCATTTTGGTAGCAACTGCTTCCTTTGAGCATCACAGTCAACCGAGCCCCCGTCAAAACAGCCTGGGCATACACCATCTGCTCGCGTCTGGGCTTTGATCACCTCGAGTCTCTCTCGATCGCCCAGGCATACGTGCACATCAGCAGCTTGAAGCATGCACTCATGCTAGGCAACATCTTGGGGGAGGAGGAGAAGCGGGAGGCTGAGCTGGAGTTGGGACAGCTGCCCGATAGTGATAGGGGGTCAAAATGGAAGAAGGAGAAGGAGAACGATAGAAGCAGAGGTGGGTGGAAGAGCAAGGGGAAAGAGGTGGAGAGTGTGGGCAGTGCTCAGCCGTGGGTAGAAGTGATGGGATCAAAGTGAGTAAGCCGCAGGTGCAACATTCATCCCTGCAATCCGGAGATCACAGGACATTTGCTGACTTGCTCCTTAGAATGTATGTTGGTGTTCTCTTCACCTTGCACAAATCTCTCGATCTGATCATGAGCTCCACCTCAGACCGATAATAGAACGTCCAGACGGGACTTGCCGGGCGATCCAAAAGAGCGTCCCCGTGAAACCTAGTCAGGTGCATGCCATCGGTCAACAATTATACTATGTCGTCTATACTGACACATCCCTTCAGGCTTTTGCATACATCAGCAAAGCATTCAAGGAGTCTGTACAGCATGTTATGGGCGCTCTGAGGCTCATTGCCGAGTCGTACGAGCCACAAGACCTCAACCGCTTCGGACTGGGAATGTATGTGAGTGTGGCTTTCACGTGATACCGATATACTTACAGTTACTGATGAAGGCATCTAGAGCGAGTTCAAACCAGACGTAGTAGAATGGGGACAGCGTGGAACTCTTGAGCTTGCAAAGGTCCTCGAGCAGATCAACAGCCCAGTTTCTGCTGCCCAAGAGGAGACTTCGCCTCCCTTACCAACACCAACGAAGACAATTCATACGCCGGAGGTTGTAGATAAGGGGGATCCTCCGCCCAGGAGTGAGAAGAACATGACGCTGGAGGAATTTGAGGCGATGCTGGATGCTGAGGAGGATGCGGGAGAGTATGGTTACGACGTTGAAGAGCCGGCCCGGAAGAAGGCGAAAGGGGGTTCAGCGGCGGAAGGGCACCTGTAATGGTGTGTACAACAGTAAGAGAGGTGAGAGTAAAGCGATTGTAATAGTGTACGATGTCTCTGCATTATGTGGCGACACAGTTGTCGCGATGCCAGTCTATAGACCCATACATATGTACAGTTACAGGGCCGTGGATTATCTTTACCTATCCACATGCCTACTCCTCCCGCCGCGCACCCCCTAAGCATCCCGCATTTTCCAGACGAAAACTGCCCTCCCCTCCCCAACACCAACCACCCACCTCGCCCCCCTAGGACTGATCGCCACATTCGACACCCCCGCACCTTGCACCACCCCCCTCCACTCCTTCATCCTCTCCGCTATTGCCTGCTTTGCCTGCTGTTCCTGCGTTGCCTGCTTCGCCTGCTTTATCTTCTTCTTCTGCTTCATGACTTTGGCCGGCTGAGCCGGCTGGACCACTGCTGCCCTCTCCGAGGTCTCCTGCATTTCACGTGTACCAAGCTCGGGGTCGACGGCGGGGAGGCGCCAGGGGTAGAGCGAGGGGTTGAGCTCGTACGCAGTTTTGTCCATGTCGTTCCGGTCTGTCGGTGGGATAGACTGCGGTGCACGTGGCGGATGCGGGGGGTGCGGGGGGTGAGACGCGGCCGAGTCGCGCGAGGTGAATGAGGGCAGCTGACGAGAGCGAGCGGGGCGAAGACGACGCCCGCGTTGTGTTTTATCCGGCGTGTACTCCGAGTCTGCGGACGGAGAAGACGATGCGTGGCTGGGATTGGCGGTCCAGTTTCCCCGCTCGCCCATGCGCGCCCCCTCTGCCGCCTGACCAGACCAGGCCTCGTCCACCTCCTCGTCCTCCTCCTCCCACCTCAATCTCGCACCCACTTCCGGTGCCGGCCCGTCCTCCGCCAACAGCGGATTGAATAGCACCACCTCTGGCAGCGGCAGCTGCTTATTCTTTTCCACTTGTCGCGGGACGAAGGACGCGATGAGTGGGTCGGTCACCGTGTTGGGCGAGGGGGAGAGGGGGGTGGAGGAGGAGGAGGGAAAGCGCGAGAGTTCGGAAGGGGTGGGCAGCCAAGCGCGGTGCAGGGCGGGTTTGTGGAAACATACGACGTCTCTGTGGGGATAGCGGGCGATGATCATGAATTCGCCTTGTGGAGGGGGGGGGGGGGGGGAGGGGGTGAGCAGGGTCGGGGTAATCTAGAGGATGATGAGGATTGAGGGTATCCCACCTGATTCGTAGTAGTCGTAGTACACTGGGTCAAAGCTCAGAGGACCATCCTCCCCGTCCCGAAAATATCGCATGTACCCTATCCACCTCCACGTGACGATCCCATGACCCCCCCTCACCACCAGAACATCATGGCTCAGCCTGCACCGCCCGACCCTCATCAGATGTTCCTTCAAGCACCATCATGGACTCGAAACAGCTGGCTCACCACTCTACCCAGTCGAGAAACCCGCCGTGGATGCGGCTCGTGGAGAAGATGGGGAAATAGATGACTTTGGGGCGATAGCCCCTGGGCGTTGGGTCGGAGTGGAGTGCCGGGTCGGGGAAGGGCGGAAGGGGCCAGATCTTGACGGTATAGTCTAAGGAGACTGTCGCGATGGCCCTCTTGGTCGGATGGAATGCCTGAGAGACTTGGCTGTCAGCTCACCGCCAAACCCTGGGAAGAGGACACGAGCTGTGATGTACGGCACAAGCCACCTGCGCCTGGTGTCCCCCGAACGAGGACCCCGCGAGGACTGCAACGACCACCGTCCCCTCATCTGCATCAGCCATGGGGAAGTTTTCGCTGGGTTTGTCGCCAGGTAGGGGCTGGGGGGCATCCGACCCGAGGATGTTCCATATCCGGGTGGTGTTGTCGGTCGAGGTGGATGCAAGGATGTGCGGGTCGTTGGGTGCGAAGGTGAGGGAGGTGATTTGCTGGGGGGGGGGGGGGGGGTGGTGGGGCGGGGGGGGGGAGGGTCAGGCCAGCTGGTGTGGTGAGGAAGGGGAGAGGGGGGCTTACACCACCGTGGCCACGCAGTGTCCGGGTACAGCTGCTGCTGATTAGGTCTACAATGTAGATGAGACGGGTGCCCCCGATGGCCAGGGTTGGCCGGCAAGTGAATGGGTGGTAAGTCCAGGAGACTGAGAGGATTTCGGTCTATGTACGCCAGTTGTTAGGGTATCCACAGCAAAGGCGACATATCTCGGTACCTACTCCGGGAAACGAAAGCTCTGTGTGGATTTTCCAAGACTCGGCATCTGTACACTGCGCCACAGTAACCTACCGGCGTTTCGTTCACGTTCAGCGTCGCGGTAAGAGCAAGGAAGCGAAATTCAACGCACCCCGTCTCCCCCGCACACCGCTACGAAACCCTCAAAGTCATCCCAGCTCCACGACGCTTCACCTTCGGGGTTCTTCCAAGGCTTCAGGGCCCCGACAAAAGGCCAGAACGCGACGCCGTCGTACCCCCCCGGCGCAGGGTTATCTGGTGTGCTGTCCTGTGCTTACAGGTGGCAGGTTAGAAAGGTAGACGGCCACGCTTCTCATGGGAACACGTACATGCTTGACAACCTGTAGCTCGTAAGGGTGTCCGCCATGCGAGAAGCCCCGTCTCCCGTTGCGGTACCATTTGCGGGCGGGTCTGTCAGCCTCGCCAGGCCCGGGGGTGTTGGATGTCGGGGGGCTGGTCGAGTCAGTGAAGGAAGCCAGTGAAGCGTGGAGTAAGAGGCCACTGAGCGGCCTTGGCAGCGCCATGCCTATGCTGTGGGGCGGGATGAGGGTGTGGGTGGGTGGGCATGGAGGAATGCGTGAGGGCTGTGGGCGCGACGCGCTGCTGCCTGATAACTGGCGGACGCGGACCGGTCGATATCAGGCAGACGCATGACATGCCGCGCTGGGCCGGACCCGAAGTGGATATACCCGAAGGATATACCCGAAGACGGGCTGTCGCTATCTGTGTGGGTCGCATGGCCACGTACCGATAGATATAGGGCATGCTCCATGCTGCTATCCTCTCTCTCTCCGCATCCCACAACAGCGCCCCCACCACAGAGCACACTCAGCAATCTCACCACCCCAGCCCGCAGCCCCGTCTCCTTTATCCTACCTCCCCCCTCTGCCTCGCGTCGACTCACACCGTTGTCCGATAACACCGCACCAACGTATCAGATAGTTGCTCCCTTCAACGGCACGCATCCGACATCGCCTATTTATACCTCCCATTGCGCCTTCGTCACTCCTGTCCCTCCCGTCACCTCTCTCACTTGACACTCGTATAGCTACGGCCACCTCACCTTCTTATCAACATCCACTACCGTGACCACCGCAAAATGTCCAAAGTACAAGTCTCGTCGCATCCCCTTATCCTTTCAAAGCTCACCCAGCTGAGGTTGCACGACCTCCCCGCCAAGGACTTCCGCGAGGGCATCAGTGCTATCGGGTGAGTCGGTCCTTGTCTCTGGCCGCCATACACGTCGACAACACGACGTGACTCGAGGATCCCGGCTGACACCTGCCCGTGCGCAGGTCCATGCTCGTGTACGAGGCTTGTAGGAGTCTGCCTCTCGCCGACGTCCCCGATGTGAGTTTGCCTTGTATCTGAATTGTCATGGCACACAAAAGAGTCTTCAGCTGACGCTGACATGCGCGCAGCTGCAATCCCCTATCGCCGCCTTCACCGGCCACACGATCCCCCTCCGTATCGGCCTCTCCCCCATCCTCCGAGCGGGTATTGGACTCACAGACGGTGAGCGGTCGGCTGCTGCCCGACAGGCGCCATGGAACGCTAACAGGGCACCCGTACGTACAGCTGCGCTGGACATGTTCCCCGACGCGACCGTCCTCCACCTCGGTCTCTTCCGTGATAAGGTGTCCCTCCAGGCTATCGAGTGAGTCTGCTAGTTCCTGGCCCTTGATGCTCCGTGTATGATCACTGACGCTTGGGATATAGGTACTACTCTAAGCTTCCTTCAAAGGTCACTGCCGACCTCGTCTTCCTTCTTGACCGTAGGTGCTCCCTCCTGGCCGCCTTTTGTGCGACTGGTACTGTACTAATGCATCTGCACCCTCCGCGCCGACAGCTTTGATCGCCACCGGGGGGACGGCCCTCGCCGCGCTCGCCATGCTCACCGATTGGGGGCTCGCCCAGTCCCAGATCAAGATCATCTCCGTGCTCGGTTCCAAGACGGGTGTCGATGCTGTTCAGGCTGAGTTCCCCGATGTTGAGGTGAGTGATTACGTTTTGCGCTGCCGAAGGCCCGGTGCTGGGTGGGTGCTGGGTGCTGGGTGCTGGGTGCTGGGTGCTGGGTGCTGGGTGCTGGGTGCTGGGTGCTGGGTGCTGGGTGCTGGGCATGCGAGAGTGGGAAGGTCGCTGACGAGCTGGGTGGGGGTGTAGATCTTCATTGGGGCCGTGGATGACGAGCTTACCGATAAGGGGTATATCTCGCCCGGTCTCGGCGATGCGGTAAGTACTCATAGCTCCACCCCTGTAGAGCAAACCGTTGCTGACAATGACACTTCAGGGCGACCGTCTCTTCAGCACCTAACGCATTCTCACAATGATATCGCATTGTATTGCCCGCTTCTTCAAAGCCAAAGTCAAGTTGTCTATAGAGTTCATATTCCACTCGTCATGTCGTATGCAGAGACATAACACGGATCTAAAGTTGTCTAGAGTATTATACTGCCATACCTTTCCTCGAGATCCCATGGCCTCACGGCCTCTCCCCCGCTCACTCCCCCCTTCGCATCCCCCCGTGGTTAACCAAATCATCCACCCCGAGACTATGCTTCCCCCTCCCGGTCCCCAACCATGTCTCCCACTCGCGCGTCGACCCCGTCCCGACATACTTGACCACCTTGTCCCTCGCCGTGCCCCCTAGGCCGTCGCCGTGGCCCCCAAGCGGGTCCCAGTGCAGGCCGGTGGTGACGCCGTGGCACTCAAAGTATCTGCGGACGCGCTGTGGGCCGTTTATCAAGGTCAGCTCTCCGCAAGGGAGGAAGGGGGTGGGGGGGTGGGGGGGACGTACCGCCGCGTCGATGATCATATCGTTCCCGCCCAAGAAGATCGCCAGCTTGCGCGGATCTTTGGCATTCGGGATCTCATGGAAGAACAGCGTGTTCTCTGTCCAGTCAAAGTACTACACCCGACCCGAGCCGTGTCACGTACGTCAGCCCAGGGGGAGATGCCGTGAAAGAAAGACGTCATGGGGTGGCACGTACACGCTGGATATAGCTTGCGATGCCGACTTCAGAGGCGATAAAGTAGTATAGCAGTAGTTCCAGTGCCTGACCGCCCAGGTCAGTCCCCGAAGCACTGGATGATAGCTAGGTGAAAAGGGTGGCGTACAGTGGCAGGCTTGCGGTAGCAGAACGAGTAGCACACGTCTGTAGAACACATGCCGATGATCAGCGAGACAGCTTCCGAGGTAGGCGTGCGAGGTGATAGCCCGGGGAGCTCACCTCCTTCCCAGAGACAAAACACTACGGGGTCGACAAAGGCGCTTCGCCTTATCAGGCTTGGGCAGTCCTTCAAAACTGTGGGTCACTCCGGTATCAGCGCTGCTTCCCCCCCCCCCTCCCCCCCCACACAGACTCCACCCCCAATCAATGACCAAGACAGGACTCACGCCACGCATGCGCCACACTCCCATTCGAATGACTCAACATCGACACCCCGCCAACCTCCTCCTCCGCCCTCAAGTCCCCTTCCTCCCCCTCTACCACCCTCGCGCCGTCTTCGCCCTCGGGCCCGTCCCAGAACCCCCACTTCCTGCAGATGGCTTTCATGGCGCTGACGAGCTCGGGGCGTGACCAGGGGCGGAGGTGGCGCTGGTGGAAGAGGGATTGGGAGGTGAACGGGGATAGGGGGATGAGGAGCGGGTGGGTGGGGAGGGATTTGATTAGGTGCTTGACTAGGAGGTGGGATTGGAGCTGGAGAAGTCAAGAGTGGCGTGGTGTCATTGAGCTGTCCTGGAGTGCGTAGAAAGTGGTTGGCTCACGAGACCGAATCCAAGACCGTGCAGGTAGACAACAGGCATGCTTTTGGGTACTTTTCGTCCGAGCTCGGGAGTCCAGTCTTTCGGAATCCGGATGAGGTACCTGCAAGACGTCAGTTTGTATGTCGCTACAACGTGGACGCGAGTTGGCAACTCACTCGATGTCTCCTTCGCGATACTGGAAGGATATAACTATCAGCTGGGGACGGTCTTGGGTGGATTGCAAACGGCAGCTCACCAGGCCCATGCCTTGGTAGGGGTAGACGACCTCTTGGAGCCATACGTTCACAAGGTTGGATAACGCGTACAAGATGAGAGGTCTACCTCTTACCTGCAGTTCAACCATAAGCACGACTTGGAACACGGCACAACACCAGAACAAGCTCCAGCACTCACGTTAACGGGGTCCAGCGTCAACCGCAGCACCCCCACCCCCGGCGAGAACCCCTCCTCAAACACCGTCCCCGTCCTCGCCTCCAAAAGTTCCAGCGCATACGCTACAAACTTCGAGCGCTCTTCATTCCTCTGCACCACCTCCAGCGGCACCCCATAGCACGACCACGCCAGCCACGTCTCTATGTTCTGCCGTTTGATCTTGTCCCACGGCGCATGGCCGAACCACGTCCGCAGCCGCTCGCGGAACTCGATCGCCCTTCGATCCCATGGGTGCAGCCGCACCACCTCCCCATTCTGCACGATGCTCTCATACCCCCACTCGTCCACAGGGACATGTACGTCCCCTTCGACCTGCTCGCGGAGCCGCTTCTCCCTATATCCGGGATCCTCCTCGACGAAAGCAGAGATCACCTCGCGTTCGGCATGCGTCATCTTGCCTACGCGGCGGCGCTCGCGCAGCCCGACAGTCTCTTCGTACGCCCGGTCTCGGACGTGGTACAGCTCTGCCACGCTGATGAACCCTTTCTGGTAGTCCTCCTCCGCCCTCTCCGTCTCTGCGTCCCGTGGAGACCCATCCCCTGCATGGTCGCCCGAGCGATCGACGACCCCGCGCGGGGGTGCGAGGCGCCACAGCCCCGAGTGAAGCACGCTCAGGAAGAGCTTGGTGCGCGCCTGGTCAGTGAGGGAGGAGGGCCCGGAAGGGCGCTGAACGACGGAGGCGAGGTAGGCATAATAGATGGAGAAGAAGGCCTCGACGAGGGCATATGCGGCAAAGATTGTTGCGGTGAGAGAATGGGGGTGCGGGGTGAGGAGGGTGTACCAGATGAGGTAGCCGCTGCGGGTGCGCACAGGTCGCTGTCAGTTGATTCCTCATTAAGCCCACGCTTCCGTAATCGCACGCAGTACACCCAACGTACCATGACAGAGGTGTGACCATCCACACAGACATGACCAGCCCCAGAGCAATATAGAACCCTCTACCGGGCTTACGCTGCTCCACCAAGCGCGGGTACTCGTCGTCTGGCAGCGGGGTAAGCTGCGGGAGCACCAACGACGCGAGTTGCTCGCCCACCTTGTCCGTGTCGGGAACGGACATTCTTGGTGGGTCTGATGGCGGGGTCGGGGAGGAGGGGGGGGGAGGGGGGGGAGGGGGGCGGGCGGGGGACGAAAATAGAGACGGTGGGGATGACGGATGTTGTGGGGCCAGGGAGCACGGAGCTGGGGACGACGCGCGCGGTGGATTTCGGCTTTCGGTTCCTGAGATTAGATTGCCCGTGGCGAGCCTCTTGCTGGGTCGACGCGGTGGCGAGCGGGTAGGTGGCCGGGCGGTAGGGTATGGGTGCACGTCCGGGGGGGCGAGCGACGTGGCGATACGGTGGCTTGAACGAAAGCGAAGAGAATCAGACAAAGGGAACGCTGGCTGGGAAAACGGTGGCGGACGGTGACCCGGTGGAGTGTCGCCACCGCAGACCCACGAACCGTCCAAGCAGCTCCCAGAGAGCAGCCAGGGCCGATAAGATCCAGGGGTATGCCGCTTGCCATCATCATGGGATGGAATGTGGAGTAAGAAGGTTGGCGGACATTGGAGCGGGCCAGCCGTCCAGAGCACGGCGTGGGTCCATATCAGGATACAGGGGCTGGCAGCGTGCCATACACGACCTGGGGCAACAGACGGAAGGCGACCACTAGCTGGTCAGCATGACGGTCTGCCAAAAAAACAGTTTTGACACAACGGCATGCTCACTTCACGTGTGGTATTGGACACGCCTTGCGTCTCACCCGCTAGAAGGCTACATATGCAAACACGGTGTGCATGATAAGCCCCAGCTTGCCAGGACCCGTCGCACACTATGAACGTATCTATGCTACACTCCGCCCCGCACCCCTCGCGTCTCACTCTTCACTCCTCCCCTTCCCAAAGCAGCACCCCGAACCCCGCACAAATGCACCCCACGCCTATAAAAGTCTGCAGATCTGGCATGACGCCCACCCAGAGGGCGTCGACAATTGCCACCAGTCCGATGGCGAGGAGGTTGGCAACGGAGGCAACGGTAGGGCCCCATACTCCGATGAGGACCATAATACCTGCGTTCTGTGGGCGGTGCATTCGTGGTCAGAGTATGTGCTACGGCGAGGAGAGCTGCTAGTCGCCATAGTATCTGGATGACTCACGTATAAGGACCCTCCCCAGGCGACAACTTCCAGCCCGGCCCATATCCGCAGTGCGCTCTCTCCGTTACTCCCGGGCCACCTAAACACCTCATACCCCATCCAATGCAGTCCTAAAATCGGCGGCCAGAGCATGAGGAACGTCGCCACGCCTATACAGCTCGTCAGGAAGTTTGCGTGCAGCGCCTGCGGGAGGGGCACGGGGTGGCTGTGCTGGTGCACGTGCAGGTGGGAGTGGGAGTGGGAGTGTTGCGGTTTCGGCTGGATAAGGAGAGACGTGGAGGTGGTGCGCTGGAGATAGTTCGCGTGGGCCTCTGTCTCCAAAGTGGGGGAGGTGGGGCCGAGGGGGATGTCGGGGGTGGAGGCGGAGCGGTGGTGGTGGCTCAAGGGGCGCGAGTGGGAGCGGCGGGAGATGGCGATGTCGTCTGCAGGAGGAGAGGGGGGAGGAGTGTTGGAAATTGGAAGGGGGGAGTAGGAGGGGGTGGGGACGGCTGAGACACCGCCGTGGCCTTCTGGAAGGGCGAGCTTGTAAACGACTTCGTACAAGCCGAGAACGATCGCTCCTAGTGATGCAACACGCCTCGTCAGCTAAAGAATCCCGTAGTGTGCCGGATGAAACGGGTACGCACCAAACATCATGATCCCATCGCCCAGCGCCCTCGTACTTGACTCCTCGCCTCCGCCACCGATCCCATCGAGACTGATGATCACGACCCCCACGAACGCCAGCGCGACGCTCGCGACCGTCACGCGGCTCAGCGGCGTGCCCAGCAACAGCAAGCTGAACCCGTACGCCGCAAAGCTGCTCGTCGCGTAGATCGACGTGATTTCCATTGGCGTAGAGTACTGCATCGCGACGAACCACGAGAGCGCGGGCACGCTCACCAGCGCTGTAAGCTGGGAGACTTTCCAGCTCCATCGGGGCAGGACTGCGGACCACGGAGCGGTGTACGTCGTGCTGGTAGTCGGGATGGGGCTGGCGAGCTCCAGCTGCTCGGTGAGCACATGGCGGATGGAAGCGAGGTACGCGGATGTGGGTATGGGAGAGGTAAAGTAGAGGAGGAGGAGGTGGAGGGGGAAGATGAGGGAGAATGTCGAGTGGGTGAGGTAGAAGGTAAAGTAGGGCTGGTCGTAGTGCAGGTCGGCGGTGACGTAGTGGGCGAACTCCGTCTGGGCGCAGGAGGCACAGACAATGCCGCCGAGGATAAGGAGGGGTATTAGAAGAGCGTTGGCCATGGTGAGGGTGGCTGGGGCAGCTCAAGAAGAGGGGCTGGGATGGACGGCCTCCGACTACCGGCAAGTCATGAGTGCCGACGCGTATAGTGTGTGGGAGGTCGATGGAGCGGCTGTTTTCTACGCGGCGCACCCGTGGATGCTGCTCCTGTCGTCTACTGCTCTTCCAAAACAGACAGTGGGTAGGTTGCGGATGGTAGCCTCGACGGTACGGTGAACAGATGTTGATGTGCGGATACAGTAGAAAGGGAAGATTTGGATTCGCATTTACGTCACAGCGCGTGCAACCGGCTCAGCAAAGGGTCAGTCTTCTAGAGCCTTTCATAGACGAGTACTTGGATGCATGTATGGCGGGAAGGGGAGGCACAAGGGAGCTACCACCGGCGGTATGCTCTGCGGTACTACAGCTAGCATGCATGCCAGTCAAGAGGAAGAGAAAGATCGATGTCGCTTCAGTACGGAGAGGCTGATGCAGGAATTTGGTTCCATCGTCATAATCAAGATCATGCACAAATGACATCTCGACCATTGCCTCCTCTGTCGACAAGTCCACCACCGCCTCGGTCTACACAGCATTCACACCTCGCAGGCTATTCCCAGCATCATCGCCTCCAAACATCACCCATCAGCCATGTCCCTCCGCTCCGCCGCCCCATCGCTCCGCCCTCTCCTCCGCCGCCCATTCCTCCCCTCCTCCCTCCCCTGCCACTCGGCCCTCCCCACCCGCCCCACCCTCCCCACCCGCCGGTACCTCCAAAACATCATCGCCCCCTCCGAAACCGCCTCTCCCACGCTCATCATCTCCAAGCTCACCCCGCGCGGCTTCATCCTCTCAGACGGCCTGCGCATCCCGGGCGGTGCCGTCTTCCACTCTGGGCGGGCACTGCTGTGGGACGTGGACCCGCCTGAGGAGGCCAAGGCGGTCGGGAAGGGGGGGATGGAGAAAGTCTGGGACGACTGGACGGTGGAGAGGTTTGGGGTGTTTGAGCTACTCGTACCGAGGCCTGGTGAGCTGCTTTTTGGCACCAGGGATCGATCGCCCCAGTGTGCTCGGGCTAATGTCCTGCGACAGAGATTCTCCTGTTCGGAACGGGGAAGAGGGCCATGCCGGCTCCCAGGAAGATCAAAGAGTACATCAGCAGCCTCGGAATTCAGCTCGACGTGATGGACACAGTAGGTTTCTTACTGTAGCGAAACCCTACGACGCTGCGCGTGACTGACACCATCTATCTGCCTCCCAGCGGAATGCGGCGTCGACGTACAACATGTTGGTGGAAGAGGGCCGCAGGGTGGCTGCTGCGCTCTGCCCTCTCGAGCCTATAGACCCGCGGACTGGGGAGCCGAGACCGTACAAAGGGCAGTAGGGGGGTGTGACTGGGTGTATGGATAGTGAAATGGGATTCATGTTATATAGACAAATGAAGTCATTCAGCGGACAGAACGTCAGGAAGCGACTAGAATGGGACCCCCTCTTATCCGTGGCCGCCTCAGCCTTCTGCCAGGCTGCCGCAGACATGTCGAGAAAAAGCTTGGATAAGAAAGCTAGGTCTTTGGTGTTGATGTCCGTGACTGACTCGGGCTTGACCGTAGCTGACATTCTCCCCAAGTCAAAGACGTCTCCTGACCATGTCGACTGGAAGGCGGCAGCGTTCTCGCCCATGCGCCAGGCCTCACTCGGGAGAGCAAGCCTGAGGTATCTCTTCCGATCTTACTGGCAACTCTGTATACTCTTATTCTGATATGCACCCCACGCAATAGGGAAACAGAGATGGTCGACGCCATGTACTGTAGTATTCATCGCCATCAATCGTAAACTGTACCGGACCCCATATCAGCACCGCCCAGCCACCCCCACGCCCATCCCGCATCCAGACTCACCATGTATCAGGGCATAGCTCCCGATCCATAACAACAAGAACCCCAGCAGATTCTCCTGCCCGATCCCTGCGAGCGCCAACCACCCTTTCCAGCTGACCCCTCCCGCCTTGGCCTGCTTCTGCTTCTGTGCCTTCCCCCCCGCCCCCGCGGCGGACCTGCCGGCGGACAGGTCCTGGGCCTGCGGGACGTAGCGCGCAATGTCAAAGTCGCATTTGCAGGCGGCGAGTGTGACGGCTGTGAACGCCGATGAGACAATGTAGAGGAGGAAGCCGGAGGCGTTTGTGAGGCCGAGGATGCCAGCGATGAGGCCGGAGAAGCAGGCGGAGAGCTGGATGTGTGATATGCGTGTCAGGGGTTGATACCCAAGACATGTGGTAGGCGAAAAGCGAAGGGGAGTCAGTGTCAGCGTCGATCTCGAAGGCGGGGCGCCAAGCGCATGAGACGGGGACGTACAGTCCCGAGAGACGAAAGTATCTGGGTGTTGTGCACGACAGACGGGGGGTGAAGCGCCGAAGCGTCGGGCGCAAGCTGCGGGGCGACGGCTCCCGGCCCTGGTTGACTCATTGTTGGCGGGTCTTTGAGGAGAGGGGATAGGGTGATAGCAGACGGAGGATGGAGAAGATGGGATGGACGTTCGGTTCGGTGGCCGCTGCTGCTTGACGAGGAGCGATGGACGCGCGAGTGGGCGCCCCAGTCTCCCCTCCACCCCGCGGCGGCTGTGACGAGAACATACGGCAACAGCAAGAGCCAACAGACAGCGCCATACATACAATCTCGTCTCTCTTCGTGTACCGAGAGCTATGCCACCGTATCCACCACAGCCTTTCTTCACGCATATCTACTAGCCACAACCCCCCCTATCGTCGTCAGATCGCCCCCCTAGAAATCGCCCCCGCCCATATCCCCGCCATCACCCCCGCCCCCGTCGTTGTACCCGTCCATGTAGGCATCGTTCTGACTATCGCTTATCATGTCGCCGATCAACATGCCTCCGAGAAGACCACCGCCCAAACCGAGGGCCGCCTATTGCACATCCCCCCATCAGCACGCGATCCCGTCGTCACTCTGGACACTCGCCGTGGACTCACTGCTCCGCCCGCACCCATCCCACCACCTTGCCGCCTCCCCTGCTGCGCATACATCGGCTGCTGGCCGTACATAGGCTGCTGGCCGTACATAGGCTGCTGGCCATACATGGGCTGCTGGCCGTACATCGGCTGCTGCTGGTACCCCCCGTACTGCTGCTGCTGCGGGTACATCGGCTGCTGCTGTCCGTAGCTCGGCCTCTGCCCCCCACTGCCCCCCCCGCCAAGCTTGGCGAATAGCCCGCCGAGCCCGCGCTTCTTCTCGGTTGAACCCGGGGACATTACCTGGGGGGCGGGGGCTTGGGAGGGGTACGGAGGGGTGGGATTGTTGTTGTAGTAGGTGTTGGAAGCGTCGCCCCGGGTGTCGAAGCTGGCTTTCTCTTCGTAGGTCCGGGTGGACGATTTGGGGGGAGGGGGCGCGCCGGGGGGAGGGGCGAAGGGTTCGTCATCGGCAGGGCTGTGGAACCGGGGGGTTAGCCGCAGTTGCTAGATAAGGATCAGGGCGCTGGGATGGAGGTGGAGGGACGTACTGAGTCCACTGGGAAGCTGGGCCGCCGGGAGCGTTCTTGTTGACGTAGAACCAGGTCTTGTGCTGCTCGTTGAACCTGGAACATGCTGTCAGCCACGCCACGCCCACCGGTCGAGAGGATGCACGCTATCTGCACTCACTGTGTGACCCATCCGTCAGGGAGAGGGCGCGAATCGGGGTTGGTGGCCATGGGGGAACGAGGCTTGCCGCGGGGGGGTGGGGGGGTAGGTGGCGAGTGGCGAGTGGCGACGAGTGGTGTGTTCGGTGGGACGGTGCTGGCAGGGATGGCCGGTGCTGGCTGAGTCCTGGCTTATATGCGGTGACTTGAGTGGCGGAAAGAACGAGAAAGAGAAAGGAGAAGGGCGACTGATTACGCGGACGGACTAATGCCAGGTCGACGACGCCAAGACCAGCCTCACGACCAGCTCGCGATATCCGGCCCGGCGGCCGTAGCCGCCCTTCACCAGGATGTGGCGGCAGGTCACTCCACACACTGCTGCATCGCCGTGAACCATGATAACGTCGACGCATAAATCCTGCAGCAATAGTCTGATACACCGGCTGGCAGCATACTTCGTCGTGCATAAGAGTATGCCGGACCAGCTTCAGCGACAGGCTACATCAGCCTGTCTTCAACGACACCGCCATGGCAGTGATATGCGATCGTCACAGAACCATCAGCGATTCCTCACCGCTACCATACCGCACTATCTGACGCAGATGCATCACGCTGCCGCCGCCGCCACCGCCTTCTTGTTCTTCTTGTTCTTCTTGGCCTTCCCCCCCGCCTTCCCCTCCCCCTCTCCTGCCACCCCCTCACTCGTAATTTCCTTATACATCGACTCAGCCACCGAGTGACTCCACGAAGCAAATCCGCCCAAGATGAAACCAACGATCGAGCCGAACGCGATAGTCAGTGGGTAGCTCTGCCAGGGGCGATCCCAGTCGAGGGGGATGGGGAGAGCGCCGACCCATGCGCCCAAAAGGGCACCGAGGGCGGGGTAGACAAGCGCGCGTTCGATGGGGTTTTCCGGACTGAGGGCAGGGACTCGAGGAGTCAGCTTGCGCACGGTCACATGAAGGGGGATGGCAAGCCAGGACGCACCGGAACTCGCAGAAGAGGCGGGTCAGACGGAATCGCGCAAAGATCCCGTCGTCCTGCAACGAGGGTATGCCGAGGGTGTGGACCACAGGCCAGATCGTGAGGATCGAGAGGTGAAGCGCGAGTAAGACAGTCTGGAGATGATGGCTGTACACACGTTGTCAGACTCATCCGCATAAATGAGCTCTGATGACAACATGACCCACGTATCCAGCGGCGCCCCCATGACCGTCAAGACCACATAGAACACAGGCACCCCGCAGAGCGTCATCGCCCCCGCGTTGACCAGCCGCTTCATATTCTTGCCCCCTCTCACCCTCCTCTCCTCCATCTCACTCTCCCCAACCATGCCCCGCTCGCCAGCAGGCTTCGTCCCCTCCTTCCCAGTACCCTCCCACCAGCCCTTCATCCGCCCGCCCCACCAGCCCATGCACATGCCCATGCCGAGTACGTCCCAGAGCATCGTCACGAGCGGGCGGGTGGTGATGGGCGTGAGGAAGGGGTGTTCGGGGCGGTCTGCGGAGGAGGACTGGGTGATGGGGGAGGCGAAGAGGAAGGCGGTGGAGTGGGGGAGAGTGATGAAGGAGAGGAGGAGGATGAAGGAGAGGTAGATGAGGAGGGGGAAGTATTCGTGAAGGGGGAAGTGCGGCATCCTGGGGAGCGAGGAGGGGTCGGGCTGGGGTGATGGGGGGCAGGACAACCGAGGAGAAGCTCGCGAGTCCAAGAGAGACAGGCAGATACTCTATGTATATGTGAAGCTGGAGAGCCAGGACAAAAGACATGCGTGGCCGTGGACTTTTCGGCGGACGTGATTGTCGAGCGCGGTTCGCGTCCGGACACCTTTTTGAGACGGTGTCCGTTCCTGGCGACACCTCACCATTGGCATCACGCTCCTTTCAGCACCACACACACAGCAGAACACCTCACGGCGTGCTCAAGCGGAAGCTCCACTGATACCCAGCCCTCTGCTCAGCATATCACGTCCGGAGAGTGGGCACCACCACCCCATCAACCACTCGGCGCAACCGACGAGAACCCGACACGTCACCGACCGCGAAATACAGACGTTACCAGGCAGCGCCCAAGATGATCGACAAGTCGTTGGTCAAGGCCTTCCTGCAGAGCACAACGGGGGAGTGGGTGATGATTCTGTCGCTCGTGTTTGGAGGATGCTGCTCGTGAGTCGTGTTGAGCTGGCGCCATGAGCTTTTTGGCGGCTCGGACTCTGGAGCTCGGAACTAACGGATTGGTGCAGGAATGTGTGGGCTCTAGAGGGCGTGTTGAAAAATCATCCTAAATCTGGCAAGTATCATCCTGCCACCTCTAATCCTTAACACCGTCATGCTAACACGCCATGCTATGCTATCCATCACAGGGACATTCCTCACCTTCGCCCAGTTCACCTATGTCGCCTTCCTGAACCTTTCCTCTCAACTCGACCTCGTGTGGACGAAGAATGGTGTACCGTACCCCCGGCTGAAGGATAGGAAGGTACCTCTGAAGAGATGGTTAGTGCAGGTGGCGCTGTTCTTCACAGTCAGCCTGAGTGAGTATCGGCGGTTCGGGACGAGGAGGTTGTTTGGGTGCACATCGTTGACTTGCTCCACGCAGTGAACAACTACGCGTTCGGCCTCAAGGTGAGCTGGGAATGGCTATCGATGTTGGTCTGATTAGCTTACGCTAGACCAGATACCTGTAACGGTGCACATAATCTTCCGGAGCGGAGGTGAGCTGTGCATCCTGGGAGAGTTGTGCTCGGATATGCGTTGACTAGTTCGGAAGGGCTGTGCGTCTCGATGCTCGTGGGGCGGTTAGTCGGCAAGCGGCGGTACTCCATCGGCCAGGTTGTGAGTATCACGTATGTCCTTCAGACCAGCATGTATACTCATTCACCGTCTCGACAGCTCGCAGGGGTTTTGATAACCGTCGGCATCGTCATGGCCAGCCTCTCTGCCTCGCACCGAAAACCATCCGCCCCACCGCCCAGCAACGACATCACCATCAACGAAGCTGAAACTGCGCACTCAACGTCGGGGTTAACTGGCGAGAAGGAGTATGCGGCAGGAATAGGGCTTTTGACTGCTGCGCTGGTGCTCTCGGCGCTGTTGGGGCTGTACCAGGAGCGTACTTATCGGCTGTATGGGAGGCAGTGGAAAGAGGCGCTTTTCTACGGCGTGAGTCGAGCTGATCGCCCGCCAGTGAATGCAATGTGCCCCGCAGCTGATGCCATAACCTTCCCAGCACTTCCTCTCTCTTCCATTCTTTCTCCCCTTCACCTCCGACCTCCTATCCACCTACTCCGCGTACACCTCGTCCCCCCCTCTCACCCTTTTCACCCTCCCGCACCCCACCCCTGCCTTCTTCCCCGCCCTCTTCACCACCGACCCGCGTGCCCTCACCGCCCCTTCCTCAAAATACTACCAGTGGAGCGCACTCATCGTCCCCTCTGCGATGTTTGCGCTCGCGCTCAACCTCGTCACCCAAGGGTTGTGCGTCCGCGGGGTCAACAGGCTTACGACAAGAGTCAATTCGGTGACGGTCAATCTGGTGTTGACGGTGAGGAAGGCGGTAAGCTTGGGAATCAGTGTGTGGTATTATGGAAGTGAATTCACGTGGGGGCTCGGGGTCGGCGGGGGTCTGGTGCTATGTGAGTTGTCTCTAGGGTGGATCCACGGATCCGGTCAGGAGGCAAGCCAGCTGACCTGCCTTATCAGTGGGCACGATCCTCTATTCCCTGGCGTCCGGCCCGAAAGCCATCCCGGGTACCACCCCAGTCGCCACAACCAAAGCTTCTTCCTCCCCGCGCCCTGTGCCGCTTGATCTCGAGAAGAAAGACAGCGCAGGCGCAAAGGGAGCACAGGCGGCAGGGGCAGCGACGGGGGAGGAGGTGGTTGACCCGCTGACTTCGGCGGGGTTGAGGATGAGGTAGAGTCAAACGGACAATATAAAGCTTGCAAACAGATACTGAACTGGAGGGAATAATATAGTAGTAGATATTGGCGTACGCATAGACTTGGTCTTTTCAGTAAGCTGTCACTGCACATCCAGGTTGTTCCAGGTGTGTGGGTGCAATACATTACGTAATACACTATAGGAGTGAATTTTGATCCCGTCGTCCTTCTTGTCGAAAGTTGGTGCGAAATCTCTCCTCTTCGCCTGCACCTCGAGTCTTCGCGGCCGGTATATATCCCCTTCGATTCAACCACCCCCCCCTTGCTGCTCTTACAATGGCTGGGGCAGCACTAAAAGTCCCTATCACCATGTCCGCTCTCTCCCGCTCCACCCTCTCCGCCACACACGCCGTCTCGCATCGCTCCCTTTCCTCCACTTCACGTCTCCCCACAGCCATCGCTAGCGGTGCTCGCGGCTATGCATCACGCACGGAGCGCAGAGCAGAGGAGGCTAAGAGCGAGCTGCTTTTTGGAGGGCCTCCTCCTGCGAAGAAGGACGATGGTGCTATCTTGAAGAGGTACACTGGGCCGGGCTTCCCTGCGATCCCTGTACGTGCTTTCCATGTTTGATACCATTCGGGTGAGGGTGACGAAGGGCGCTGCTGACGATGTTGTGGACGCGGCTTGCAGAGTTTACGACATGTCGTCTACCCATACCACCCCCACCTGCACAAGGGTAGCCCTATCCGCGAGCTCACCACCCCCCTGCGCCGCAAGGGCGGCCGCAACAACAGCGGCAAGGTCGTGAACCGGCACGTCGGCGGCGGGCACAAGCGCCGCCTGCGCCTCGTCGACTTTTACCGCAAGATCGCGGGCGAGCACGACGTCGTGCGTATCGAGTACGACCCGGGGCGGAGTGCGCACATCGCGCTCCTTAAGCAGCGCGGGGTGCCCACCACCCTGACTGAGGAGGAGGCAGCCAAGAGCCTCGGGGACGAGACGGCCGTCAAGGGCGGGTGGAGCTACATTGTTGCGCCCCAGGGTTTGAGGGCGGGCGACACGGTCACTTCCTTCCGCCAGGGGGTCCCGGCTAAGCTGCTGCGCGAGGTTGATATCCACAACAATGCCGAGTCGGCGAGCGAGACGGCGCTGGTGCTCAGCGAGGAGGAGGAGGCTGGCAAGCCTCCGATGACGGACTCGGTGGAGATGCGCCGCTCGCTCGGTATGCTACGCACGATGATGCTTAAGCCCGGGAACGTGCTGCCGCTGTTCCTCATCCCGCCTGGTGTGCAGGTGCACAACATTTCGTTGTCGGTAGACGGGCGGATGCAGCTGTGCCGGTCGGCGGGGACGTTTGCGCAGGTGGTGTCGCACCAGGCGCAGGACGGGAGGTCGATCGGTGGTGTGGAGGTATTGTCGATGGGTGGAGGGTTTGATGCGAACGGCGCGAGGGTGCCGAAGAGTGGGTATGTGTTGATCAAGCTTCAGAGCGGGGAAGTGAGAAAGCTCGACCCGGGGTGTGTGGCCACCATCGGTGCTGTTAGCAAGTGAGTCGTGTCTCCCCACCCCCACTGCAACACCCGCTTTTCTCTAACCACATTTTCCCTCGCAGCAAAGAGCACCAGCTCCGACAGCTCGGTAAGGCCGGTCGATCGAGGTGGCTTGGTATTCGACCCCACGTCCGCGGTACCGCCATGAACGCCGTGGACCACGCACACGGTGGTGGGCGAGGAAAGAGCAAGGGGAACAAGCACCCCAGGAGTATCTACGGGACGTTGCAGCACGTCAGGACGAGGAGGCCGAAGAGCAAGAAGGGTAACAAGCAGTACGTTTGTCTTGAGCTTCTTTGGTTCGGTCGGGGTGATCATGAAGCTGACAAGTGCGCATGCAGGGTGGTTACCGAGAGGCCGAGAGGAAGGATGGCGCCGGCGAAGCACTAGATTTAGGCATGTTGCGATGCTACCCTTTCATTCTGAGCATAGAGTCATTCCCGCGGCCTCTACATTGTGTGCGGCTCGTGTGTCATACGGCAATGCCTGCAACCAGCATCTGCCGGCCAGCATGTCAAGACGGTGCTGAGGTGTGTGGACATGCATGTGCATGCATATTTAACGCTGTCCGATTGGCCCGGCGCGCGCCTAACTCGACTGCCACAGCGGGCCGATAACGCGGTAGAGTCTTTACATCATCGTCGTACAGTGTCGTATGCTCTGAACTATGAACTCTGCTTCGTGCCTTCTCTCAGCACGATCGTCAGACACTCCGTACACCCCCCCTCTCACCCACTCCCAAGATCAAGCCCCCTCACTCCCAAGATTACGTCTCCCGACTTTCCCACGACATAGGACACCTTGCCACACCCCTCTTCCCACCTCCGCCACCAACCATAGCCTCCACCACGAACGCCCACGATGCCCACCCCCTCCGTCCTTCCCAGGATTCGACGACATCCTCTTCGGAAGCGCGACCGGCCTCCTTGGCTGTAGACACCACCGCACCCCTCATCGCCTCGGGCAGCCCGTACTCGTTCCAATCCCAATCCCCTACCCTCTCCTCCCATTCTAGCCGGCCAGACTCGCCGTCGCACAAGTCGATTGTGCGGTTCGACGAGGGATTGGCGCAGAGGCCTTTGAAAGGATCTCTGCGCTCACAGGTGGGCCGGAATGGGCATCCTTCGGCCAGCAATGGCAGCTCGTCTGTCACCTCCAACGCGTACCAGCCCACACACCCCTCCCTTCTTCACACGTCCACTGTCCCTACCCCATCAAAGTTCACATCCCCCACCCTGCCAGCTGATCTTGTCTCCAATTCGGGGCTCAAGCTGTTCCCGCAGTCACCCCTCTCTTCCTCCCCACCAGGATCGCCTTCCCACTCTTCTGACTCTCGTCGTCCCCCCTTCACTCGTGCGTTCTCATCTCAAGAACGCCGAGTCCTCTCCGAGGCCCTCCCGACTCGTTCTGGCAGGAGCGGCTCCGTCATTGCCAAGGGCCAGCGCCCATCCAGAGTGACAGGCGGGTTCGAGTCCACAAGTGACGACCACTCAGATAGGGAGGGCAGTGGGGCTTGGGCAAGTGGTTCGGGTACGGGGACAGGGACAGGGACGAACACGCCCGTAGGGGACGGGACGTTCGGCAGGCCGCTCGATACCCGCCGTAGGGCTAAGAGCTTGAACGCTGCTCTCGAGCGATTTAGCTCTGAGGCTAGCGGTGCGGGCGTCGGTGCTGTGGCTGGTACGCGGCAAAGTCGGCGATCTGACGTCCCTCGTCCGAGGAAACGCCCGTCGAAAGACCTGAACGGTCCCTCGAGCTCACGTGGCGCGTCGGCGAACAAATCTAGTCGGTCGCCACCGCGGTTGAATTCAGGATCACTAAACCCGAGGTCCGAGGGCGGGCTGGCGCATGGGCTGGGCGTGCATGGACGTACGGCTTCAGCGAGGTCTCATCTCGATCCGGGGACAGGGGCGGGGCTGAGCAGACAGTCATCTGAGGCGAGTTCGAGAATTAGGGGGGTGGAGAGGGTGAAGCAGCTGGGGGAAAGGACGAGCAGTCCCGAGGGGGGAAAGTTAAAGAAGGACAACGAAGAGATGCTACGGGAGAGGGGGAAAAGGAAGGGGAAGGGGAAGGAGAGTGAGGAAGGAGGGAAGAGCAGCGACCTGGCGGCTAGTCTGGGGCTGGGGATCTCTACTATGCAGGGCAAAGCTCTCGACACAGGTACGTGCGCAACAAGTCGCCACGTGTTATCACTGACGCCCCTCCATTTATAGACCAGCTACATACTCTGCTGAACGACCCCGACCTCACGAATGTCCTTCTCACCCTCCAAGGCTCGCACCTCTCCTCACCCCGCCCCTCTGGTGCAGACGGCTACGGCAGCTTCAGCAACCCCTTCTCCACCCACGCCACCACCCCCGCCGTCCCGCCTTCCCACACTTCCCCTTACCTCGTCTCTGCTCCTCCGGCTATCACTGGTCCTAAAGCGGCCGACCTCAACGGGCGCGGCCGTGCCATTTCAACAGCGAGCACTGTCGCGCCGCACATGCGCATGGCTTGGAGTCCGACGGTCCGCTCGAGCTTAGAGTCGGATAGCAACCTGCGGAGACAGCGCTCGGGGTCGCGCGCGAGCATGAGCGGGGATCCGTTGGGGGGGCATGTGCCGTTCACGCATCATTTACCGATCGTGCCACAGGTGGAAGAGGTGTCCGATAGCGAGAAGAGTACCAACTCGCCGAGCTTGGACATGTCGAGACCCCGACCCTCTGTGGCGAGCGATCAGCTCAGGCCGCCATCTGTGGTCTCGGGCGATGACAAGAAGAGGGGGGAGAAGAAGAAAGGCGGACTGGGGCATTTGCTCCACTTTGGCAAGAGGAAGAGCAGTAGTGACACTACGATTGCGGAGCAGTCGCCTGTGCCAGCAAATAGGGAGAGGGAGAGGGATAATCGGTTGGAGAAACATAGGCAGGACGAGCACGCGAAGAGGGCGGAGGACCTCGCGAAGGAGAAGGCGAGGCTGGAGAAGGAGCAGGAGATCCGGCGGATAGAGCGGGAGAGGCGAGAAGAAGAGCTCGAGCAAGGTGGGTCATCTTCGTTTCACGCATCTAAATCATTTGCTGAGCTATGTGTGACCTTCAGAACGACGATATCGAGTCCTTACTCAAATCGCCGCCCATCCCGCCGCCGAGCGCCGCGCATACCAAGCCAGCTCGCACCTCCGCGCGTACTACCACCACGTCTACGATTGCATTGACAACCCCCCGCGCCTCAACTTTACCAAGATGCTGCGCTGGCTTCGCGAGACAGACGAGCAGAACGCCCGGCGGGCAGAGTACTACGAGTCGCAGCGCCTCGAGAAAGAGAGAGAGGACGGAGAGCTGGATGTGGTGTCTGCGAAGAGAGCTCGGTCGATCGCGATCGACATGGGGTCGCCGGAAGGGAGGAGTCATTGGGGCGGGATGATACCCCAGAGCCCGGGGAGCCACCAGTCGAAGGTGAACGTTGCCCACGGGCGCAAATCGCTCGAGAGCGGACGTTCAGCGTCTCTCGCATCATCGCAGCGCCGCTCCCAAGATGCCTCCCCGCGCAAGAAGAAGCACGACTCTCCTTCCCGCGGGTGGAGGTATACGGTAGACGATATCCAGGCGTTCCGGGACTGCGGCGGAGTTGTCAACTATTTCGTCCCCCCGCGGCAGATCCACCCAGACGGGGATGACATGACGGAGGACGAGAGGCATATGTCGCCCGGTGTAGAGAGGAGTATGAGCGCCGCGAGCGGGAGTCGGCGCGGGCGGGGGCGGAGGGCGGGGTTGTCGGAGGAGAGGGATAGGGACGGGAGGAGAGATGATGCGAGCTCCTTGGCTGGGAGTAGTAAGCGGTCGCATCCGCATGAGGTGAGGGTGCGTGGAGTGGGGACCACGGGTGCGGCGACGGCGTCAAACTCATCTCTGGTGGATGGTGATGGGAGCATGGGGGCTTTGTCACGGACGGCATCGGGAGAGACAGGCAGCGGAAGGTGGGACCAACGGGTGAGCCTTCCACGACGGCTTACTGAGAGGGATGACATCACTGACATGTAGCGCAGTTGGCCCACCGTAGTCACCACAGTCTGAGTGCCGTCGGCCAAACCTCCATCACACAGGCGCTGAAACAGCCCTTCGAGAAGATGAGCAGCGTCAAGAAGAAGCAGCACTCCGCGCCTCTCTTCCACATCAACGGGGGGTCCGACCTCGCTCTTGATGACATAGCCCAGCCGGATCGCGGCCAGACAAGCACTCCTCAGCGCCCCGGACACGGCCACAACGCGTCGATAGGCTCTGGGAACAAGTCGGGCCGGGGCAGCATTCGCGGTAGCGCTTCGCGCCCGTACGGCTCTCTGCGCGACACGGCAGGGTTCTTTCGGCGTCATGGGCATGGGGGTCACGAGTCTACGGACGACGAAGGTGCTTTCCCCGGGAAGCGCAAGCTGTTTATCAAGGGACATCGGCTTGGGGGTCTGTTGGACGACGTGATGAGGCGTTCTGATGCGGAACTCAGTGGCGGCGAAAGCAAGATGTCGCCGGTGAACAGGGATCAGTGGTTGAAGGAAGCGGAGGTCGAGTATGCGAGGGAACAGCGGTTCAAGGCCCACCAGCTCCAGGCGGACGAGGACAGGCAGCGGACGAAATTGGAGATGGAGGCGTTAGAGAAGATCAATGCTCTGGAGGAGGAAGTGTACGCCGAACGGGCAGAGTGAGTTTTCCGTGATTCTCTGATTTGAAGGTAGTGGGCTAAATGGCACATCCGACAGCTATCTCTCGGGCGCCAAAGACAGACTTGAGATGATCAGCTCGGTGATCGAGGTCATCGACGACTCTATCCGTCACTACCTCGTCCAGGTGGACTACAGTCGCGACGAGGCCAGGATCGGCTGGAACATCGACACCGACTGGTCACTCGTCGATCCCATTCGGGCGCGGTACAACCGGCGACGCTCGATGGAAGACGATCTCGGCGAGCACCGCGACACTCTCCCGCCTCTCCGGTCGTTTGGAGAAAGTGGATCAGACACTGGAGCACGACTACCGTCCCTCAATCGCCGGATCCGCTCCCAAACCCAAACCCAGCTGATTCTGGGAGACAACCCCTCCGCCGGCCAGCCACCGAAGCGCAAGTTGTCGCTCGCGCTCCAGCCGTACAACAACGTGATCATGCAGGCCCCACACCGTCCGCGCAGGACCTACCTGGCGCCAGATGGCATGTCACGCGTGGACCCCTTGAAGCAGGCGGAGATGGTGATACTGCTCGCCAGGGACAAGGTGAACGATACGAAGAAGGAGAAGGAGGATGTGGACAAGGAGCTGGAGAAGATGATTAGTCAGATAGAGGCTATGATCAGACAGAAGGAGGAGGTTAGGCATTGGGCTAGAGATGCGGTCGAGAGGGTAAGTTCCGCGCTTCATCGTCCGATATGCTTTTGGTGATCTAACGACCCTTCACCTTTCAGATCAATGCCGCGAGCACTACCCTCGAGAATCTCCGGAACCGCGAGCACTCCGTCTTTGACATCGTCAATGGCGCCGAGCTTCGTGACCCTCTCGTCAATGGGTCCACCAGGCTCCTTGGTCTGATCGTCCGCTGCTTCTGGCCGGTGGGCAAGATCCTCTGGAGAGGCACCCTCATCATCCTCGCCTTGGTACGCTTCTCTATACGGGTCTTGTGTTTGCCGTGGACTATTGTCTCTTCTGTCTTCAGAGGTGGGGCTCACGGAAGCAGGCTTTCTCTCTTGTGCGAGGCGGCGGCGGCGATGGCCTGCATGGCGGTGGCGTTCTTTTGGTACTATGGTGTGGATGGCACAGGGGAGGACGAGGTCATCTAGGGTATCCGTTTACTGGACAGCTGTGGGTATGTGGTTTTGGTCAGACCAGTCTTGGTTGTAGAGTGTGAAAACGGTTTGAAAAATAAGAGCTTCTTCCCCGTCACGACCTTCTACGAGCGCAATGCATACTTCAGGCCCGTTCAGCGCAGACACCGTAATGATTGCCTCTCCCCTATACCGGTACGACTTCCCCATCCGCACCTCCCGGCTACTACATGGCTTCACCGCCGCCGTCTACTTGTATCCCGTCCGCTCTGTACCCATCACCCGCACCCCGCTCTTTTTATGTGCTTCAAGCCAGCTTCTCCGCCTTCCAAACTGAGCCAAAAGGTCAATACAATGAACTCATGCCCGCGGCTTAGGTCGGTCGCACTCACAAGAAGCATACATGTTGACCCGGTCGATGGCCTCTCCATTATCACGGATGTCAATGGGGGAGACTGTATGTATCTAAGTGTGAGCCACTACGGTCTATGAGTCTGCAATCGGAATGCGACTGTACTCACCTTTGAACCCAGCGGCCTCAAATCTCTGCCTGTACCACGGCCTCTTTGCCGCGCTTCGCCATACAGCAACACCCCCAACCTTGAGAACTCGCTTTATCTCGAGCACCTCGTAGTCGAGTTCAGAGCGGAGGTGTTCGAGAGCGGCCTCGGGGGTGGGGTCGAGGGTGTCTAGTGCACCAGATGTAGTCGGGGGGAGAGGGGTGCTGGCGGGAATGGGGTCGAACCCTGTATGGACAACGTGAGTACAGCAGCATGTTTTGACTGGAGAGGGTGGATAGAGGAGCTCACAGTCCATAGAGTCCATGACGATAACCTTGGTCAGGTTCTCATCGGGCAAGCCCCTCAAGACACTACACCGCCCCTTTGTCAGTCAAGATAACAGGATAGAAAGTGATCACGCTCACTTTAAGATGGTGTCGGTGTGAAGCTTGAAAGCGTCGCTCGCCCTTCCAGCCTTGAGCGCCTTGAAACCTTCAGGCTTGAGGAACGTAGGGCACGAAGCCCGGGTGTAGCGACCATTGAGGCACAGGAAGAAAAAGTAGTTGTCGTCCTGGGATTGCGGTGAGCATGACCATCTTGGGTGATCGCGTGAGACAACAACACTCACCTTGAGGGTTGTGAGAGTAGGGATCGGATCAAAGGTGGCCTTGACGTAGTCCTCGACACTGCCGTCCTGAAGGAAGCAGTTCATCTGGTTACGAGGGACACCCAGGGCATGCCAGTTAAACAGGCTATATCCGTTTTGGTCAGCTACGAGTATCTCAGGACACAAAGCACACTCACGGGTTACCCAAGAACAGCTTCACCATCACCTTGTTCAAGAACACAGGCCTGATCTTCTTAGTCCAAATGCGCTCCTGCTCGGCGATGGTCGAAGCCTCACAGATGCGCTTGACATCCCCACGTACTCCAGCAAGGAAGAAGGCGATCTGAGCGAGGCGGAGAGCCCAGCCGCTGTACCCCCTGAAATAGAAGTTGCGAGAGAACTGCGAGGCATGGGTCTTCCAGTACGCATAGGCATGACTGACTCGGCATGTTAGTTTCGTCCGGTGGTCAGACTTCAGATGCCCTTACGAGGAGAGGAAAGGAGACAGTTTTGTGTTCAACAGCTTGGCGAATTCCGGGTGACGGCCCTCCCCAAAGACGAGCCAAAAGTCGTGGTACTCCAAAGCTTGGATGGCGGCCAGCTTGAGCTCGAGGATGTGACCCTGGCAGGGGTTCATATCTATCAAACCCATCAGTTAGCTGGCCGTTCGATGCTGCCATTGGTCACGAGAGATGACTTGCCGACAGCATGGATCCGGGCAGGCTGGGCAGCCAGAGCATAGTGCAGAACGTTGTCACCAGCGGAGGTGATGGCCAAGATATGGTCATCCTTGTTGATCCCAAGCTTCTTGACGTCCACCGCCGGGTCCTCCCAAGTCTACAACCGGTATCGCCGTTAGCTGTGCACATCATACCAGTCTGCGAGTAAGCTCACCCAGCCATAGATATGCGTTCTGAACTGCTCATGGATCTTCTCCTCCAGGTAAGGCACTCGCCAAGACTTCCTCAGGTGGTAGTGGAACGGGCTCAGCGGTGCCCCCGCTTCGAATATCGTCTGAGTCTGCTCAACCGCGCTGGGGCCAAGCGAGAGCTCGGAAATGTCCTGTCGGGGAGAGTTGCCAGCCATGTGGGGAGATGTGAAAGGGGAAGTAGGGGTAAGCAGACCGAGGTTGCTGTGGCCAAGGTGGTTGCCGGCTTCGAGGGCGAATGCTTTGGTGTTGCGGCTGGCGTCACGAGCTCGAGAGCAGCCCAGGAAGACGTAGCTGGCGACTGGTCAGCTTTCTCATGGCCTTTGAGGGTCCGCTGTGCTGCGGATACGCACTAGGGGATCTGAATGAAATAAGAGTTTAGAAAGTTGTTGCGCCCGTTGTACGTCTTGATGGTGCCCATCTTGTACTCGAGATACTCTACAGTTTCAGATGAGTAGGAGATCTCGATAGACGTATCCAGTCTTCACCACTCACCCCGTCGAGACCCGTGGAGGTGGACGTTGTCAAGCTCAAACCAACACTCCCAGAACCACTTGGCGAACCAAGACACCTTCTTGCTCATGGTTCCGATGGCCCGCTCCTCCTTGATACCAGTCTCGCGTGACGTGTAGAAGTCGACGACACCCATCAATCCCCTCTGGGCGTCGAGCACCTGATCACACCGATCAAGAACTTGGTAGAATGGTGGAATCTGTAGAGGGATCCAGTTAGATCGTGTTTCGTGAGCCAAGCGTAACGAGAACGAGCTCACCATGGAGAGCGAGTAGCTCATCGTGATCGCCGTCAAGCTCCCTTGCGGGTCCACGGTCCCATCCTCCCACTCGGGCAAGACGAACTTGCTCGCATCTTGGCAAAGCACGTGTACGTTCTTCCATCCTCTAGCCTTGATTCGAGCCCGGGCGACATCGAGGAGGGGCTCGCAGAGGTCGATGAGGTAGATCTTGTCAAAGTACGTCAGAGGAAGATACTCGTCCCTGTCGTCCGTCATCGACGCGACCGCGCACGCGTCAGCATCTCTATCGCGGCCAGGCACTCCCTCTGTAGACATACATCTTCTCGATGTTCCATCCTGTCCCACCGCCCAAGTCAACCCAGATCTTGGGCTTCCTCGGCGCACCTCGCGGGCTTGCAACAGCAGGAGGCTGGGCCTTGAGGTGGCTCGCCAACAGCTGCAGCATCGTCTCTCGGCCCTTGAGAAGCCGGGTTCGGGTGACATCGTACAGGTCCGCCTGTCCCGAGTAGAACGCGTCGAGGTGGTCCTTCTGCTCGTCCTTCCCGGCCACATCTTGCAGGAAGGGCTTGATGAAGCAGTTGAAGGCAAATCTCAAGGGCGTGCTGTGGACTGGTCGAAGAGCCAGGAGTAGGAGCAGAGAGCAGAGGAGGGCGAGAAAGTACCCCAACAATGGCGCGGAGAGGGGAATGAAGCTCTGGAGAAGATGTTTGAGCGGGCTATGATAGTCATCAGCAGGATGCCCCTCTGTGAAATTATTTAAAGGACTCACTGAAGGTAGAAGAAGATGGTTGCGGCTGATGCGACCAGCATCATCTGTGGGAGGGCGATGGGCCAACCACCAGCGGAGAAGGATTGGCTAGTCTGTAGTCCTACCATTGCGATGTCGGAAATCGCTGCGCTGTCAACAACACGAGTGAAGGCGCCCAGGAATGATGAAGATATTAGGAGTGTCGAATGATGGTGAAGAGTGGGCTGCTTGGCCTGCATATAATACATACGTCTGACCCCCACACACACCACATACGGACGCGTCCTCGAGAGCCAATCAGCCTGCCCACTCCGGCCCGTTGCCATCTTGGGCGATGGTTGGCGCCCCCAGTGAGATCCCTTACCCAGATGTGAGCCAAGAAGCTCGTGCCCAGTGTAATTCTAAGCTGTCTGGGTGCAAGGCCGAACCCAGAGTCCGTTCGTGAGCTGGGCACGAGACGCAAGGGAACGCGATGATGAACGTGCTTCGTCGGATGAAACGTGTGTGTGTCGCCGTTGCAAAGCCAGACGCGTCGCCAGCAGTCATGTTCATCCAGCATCTCTGCGGAGGGGCCAACGTTTCTGGCCTGTCGACGTGGCACTGCAATGCTCATTCATTAAATTCTCGCTATACGTCTCTAGATCGAATAAATTTATACCGTAGATACACAAGAATGCCACCAATAAACATACAGTGTGATTAAGGGCCCCCTTCGAATCTGTCTCTCCCCCCCCCCCCCCCTTCAAGCGTCAAAACCACTGTTCCATCGTCACACCATCTTCCTCAAAGTCGCATTGTTGATCACGCCCTCCGGGTCCCGCAAGTCCCACCCCTTCCCCACAGCAAGATCTACGCATACTTTGCCCAAGTCCGAAGCTTCAATGACCAGACTGGGCATGACCATATTGAGGGCACTGTAAGTGGCACGAAGGGCTCTACCGAAAAACCAATGTTGCCTGCCGATGTGCTATATATATTGTTGTTGGCGTCAAAGCGTTTTGGTAGCGTTATCTCCTGCGCCACTCACCTCAGCAGTGGCACCGATTCCACCAGGCCTAATCGACACCACTTCAAAATCCGGCTTCCTCATCTCATGCAGCGTCTTCTCTGTGCGGCCCTTGACCTTGCTGAACAACGTCGACCCCGACTCGTCCTGCTTTGTGCCTTCACCAGACATGTAGATGAATCTAAAAGGCTGCTGGGGAGTACCGAGAGGCGTGAAGGCCTTGGCACTTGCGAGGGTGTAATCGTGAGTGATTCTATACGTGTGGTCAGCCAGCACTTCCACCAATAACATATCAACACTTCCCCCACGACATATCAATCATCTCGACCCCCACCTCGCAGCACGCAGAACACTTACTTGACGTAATCTTCCTTGGAAACCTGCGTCTGGCTGATCCCAAGCGCCCAGACACAAGCTGTGTGCCCCCTGAGCCTCTCGATAAGCGCCGGCGGTAGCTCGTCAAAGCCCTTTGGGTATTCGCCTGAAGGCAGCTGAATGAACTCGACCTTGGGGCTGGTCTCATAGGGGGCTCGGCGGGCCAGGACTGTGATGTGGGAGATGCTGGGAGAGGCGATGGCAGCTGTGAGAACCGCACTACCGGCTGCGAATCTCGGATTCATTAGCTTTCCCGTATGGCTAGATCTGCGAAGAGAGGGCACTGACCATTACCGGTCGCGCCAGTCAGGATGATTTTGGACATGGCAATCAGTGTTGTCGGAACGTGTGATCTGTTGATGGCGGCTGAGTTCTATGGCTTTCCGGTAGGCGATGACGGATGTGTTCAAATTCACGGATTTCTCTGCAGCATACCTACTTATATACGGATGCATACCTTGCGTCATTGGTTGGTTGCATATGGGTGGCCGAGAATGCGGCACAAGAGGACGCGTACCCTCGCGCCCACTCCGGCAAGACGAGGCCGACGGCCATCATTGCCTTGCACAACCTGCCTGCCTCCACTCTGCCTCCACTCTGCCTGGCAACCTCCACTGTCATCCTGCATTGGGCGCCGGCAAGCACGGCGGCCGTAGGCTAGCAAGTGCCCATCGGCATGGTAGCAATAGTGAGCGTCAAGCTCTATGCATGCGATACCAGCTCGCTCGCTCGCCATCTATACCACCACCAGGATACGGGAGCCTAGTCGCCCTCGTCGCCTCTCCCACATGACCGATGTATGTACGCCCTCGGTCGTTAAAAGAACGATGAAGTAAAGAGCGACTGCCAACAGGCCGACCAGTAGCTAGTCGATAGAGTATGCGGCGATAACCAAAAGAAGGGCGTATGTGATACTTTTAAATGAACATGAAAACCAAAATAATGCGAAAGACAAAGAAAGGGCGGAAGCGCTGCTTGAGCCGATATACGTGTAAGTGGGCCGGAAGGTGGGTGAGTATACAACACTACTGCTGGAATACGTGGGTGGGAGTATCGTCAAATGGTCGTGGGGGTCGTTCGATCATCGTGCGGAGGGGGGGGGGGGGGGTAAGCTACCCGCGGACAGTAGCCATCACAGACGGCGCTTCCTGTATGCGACGGACACTGTCAGCTGTGTCTCGATCCCCGCACGAAAGAACGCCGTAAATACTCACGTCACTCCACTCCCAGAACATCACACCGCCGTTCCAGCCCTTGGCCTGGGCCTGGGAGACACACTTGGCCAGTGCCGAAGGGCTCATGTACCTGTCCAGTTTATCAGGATACGTACATCCGTATCTGCCGGCGAGTTACTCACCCGTTGGAAGCTGCGCCAGAGTCAAGAGGCTTGCCAATGACAATCTTGTCCAGCTCGATGCCCGTGTACGAGTTGATCTCAAACACCGAGGTCGAGGGCCATTCGCTGCCCGAGTCGGTGAGAAGAGTCTGTATCACGGGTTGTCGAGTTAGCTTTCAAACACCGGCGTTGCACTGAATGTTGAGACACACCTCGCAAGTGATGTACTGGTCATCGCCCTGGTTGTAGAACTGCACGCTATAGAAGTCGATGGTGCTCCCGACTTGCTGGTGGATGGCGTAGTACGCGCCGTCCGAGTAGTCGCTACCCGAGGTGAACCAAGGAGCGACAGGTGCGTGGGAGATGATGTACGGCGAGGGGAGCAAGCTTCTGAGCTCAGTTTGCAGCTCGACAATCCACGAGACGGCCTGGGCGGAGTTCATGGCCGACATGTCTAAACATTGCGTATTACCGTTTCAGCGCCTTGAACGACTGCAAACGGACCTGCGAAGAAACTCACCCTCGTAGTCAATATCCACGCCGTCAAGACCATACTCCTTGACGAACGCCGCCAGCTTCTGCGCCACCTCCTTCGCGTCCGCACCGTTGGTCGTGGGCGAGTCGGTCGACCCGAACGCCGAGATCATGATGGCGATTCCCGCGTTGTGGTACTCCTCAATGATCTGTTCGCGGTAGGAAGAGTCCCACTCGGCCCAGGACTGGACGTCGTCGACGGCGCCGCCGTCGACCATCCAGAAGGCGAGAATAAAGCGGTTGTAATCTGAAAGATCAGAGGCGGAGGGCATTTCGGTGAGGTACTCTGTGTGCCTTTTGCGTTAGCCACATGGTTCATGCCTAGACATCCGCAGGAAACAGGAGTACTCACCATCAGCGTAGATCACGTAGTGAGGGGCGGACCAGCTGCCAGAGTATGTTGACGACGAGCTCGAGCTGGTGGAAGACGCCGCGGCGGTAGACGTCTTGGTAAACTTGCCGGTCTTGGTAGACGATGCGGCAGAGTCAGTGGCGCTCTCGGTGTAGTCACCGTCGTCGTTGTCAGAGGCCGAGGCAGTCGCGGTGGCACTGGCGGTCACGTCGTCGTAATCGTCACCATCGTCGCTGGCAGACGCTGTGGCAGACGCCGTAGCAGTGCCTACGAGAGGTGTCAGTACAAACACATGACTGTCTAGGCCCTTAATAATGTAGCAGGCGGAAGCACTCACTGTCAGTGGCGGTAGACGAGGAGCCCCACTGCCACCACTTGGTCTTGGTCTTGCTCTTGGTCTTGGTCGCCGAGGACGACGCCGACTCTGTCGCGGTCTCGCTGTCGGTCTCGCTCGCGCTCGCGCTGTCGTGATCCGCCCAAAGCCCTCCGCCAATTATGGTGGTTGCGGTCTCGGTGTCGTTGCCAGCAGTAACGGAGGCGGTGGCGCTGACCGAGTCCGTGACAGACTCTGTGGCAGTCTCCGATTCACTGACAGACTCGGTGGCGGTCTCTGAATAGGTGTCCGAGGCGAGCGAGCTGCTGTAGCCGGTGGTGGTGACAGAGGCGAAGTCTGACTCGGTGGCAGTGGCAGAGGCGGTGGCGTACGAGGCGTGCGAGGCAGTGGCCGAAGTCCTGCTCGAGGTCAGTCAGAAGTGATGGGAGTAAAATCGTTCACGTTACATACTCTCCATCCTCGTCCTCGCAATCCTCCTCATCCTCACCATCATCCTCGTCGTAATCACCGCTCTCACCGCTCCCAGAGTTTTCCTCGTCCTCGTCTTCACAGTCCTCCTCGTCGTCATCATCATCCGTCGCAGCAGGCGCAGAAGTCGCCCAGCTCGCCGAGGAGGTAACCGTAGAGTCACCCGCAGCAGCAGCCGAAGACGCCGACTCGTACGCCGAGACCCACAAGTCCCAGTCCTCACAGTCCTTGTCGCCATCGGTGGAAGTGACGTTGGTGGAAGTGGTGGAGTTGGACGAAATGGTCGAGTTGGAAGAAGTAGAGTTGGCCAGGTTCGAGACCGTGGTAAGGGTAGCGCTGGCCGCAGAGGCTGTGGTGGAGGAGCCGGCACCGGAGAGGGAAGCTGTAGCGCTAGCGCTGTCGGTGATGACGGCGATAGTCGTGGCGAGGGAGGCGGTGGTGGGAGGAGCGCCCGCGTCGGTGTCGGTGGTGTTCTCGACGTCCCATGTCCAGATACAGCCAACAGCGTCTGCCTGGGTTCTGCAGCAAAGAGCGATAGGACTGTCAGCACTGATGCCCTGACGCGTTGGGACGGCGTCGTCTCAGCCGACGGGGGGCTTTTGTGGAGGATGTTTGGAGGTCCGAGCGGCCGACAAGGGCTACGCGCGCTGTCCGTGGATGGACGGCGGGCCCTTTGGACAAAGAGCTCCGCACTGCGTGCCCGCGCGAAACCTTATTCGGGCGGGGGAGGGCCGGGGCGAGAATAAGAGAAGGTGGGTGGGCGGCAGAACGGTACTCACGAGCAGACAAGGTCTTTGTGCGTGGTCCGGCAGTCTATCTCAAACGTCCACTCCCCGTTCGCACAGTCTGTAGGGTGGTGACGGGTGAGACCGACGCGTCAGCATCGCCGTGTTCTCTCACCAAGCGCCCTGCCGCTCCTCACACGAGTCGGTGGACGACTCCCTTGGACAAGTACAGACTGGTAAACTCACGATGCAGCTCTGCTCCATCACACTGCCAGTCGCCCGTCGTACATGCGTCGCGTTTCGCCACCGGGGCGTTAACGTGCAAGTTGATAGGCAAGGGGGGCGCGTCTCTCGCCGCAGCAGACGCCCGCGCGTGGTGCCGCCGGTGGTTGTCGAAGCTGACGCGGTGCGGGCCAGCCGCGCGGGCGAGGGTGGTGCCGGTGAGGGCGAGGGTGATAGCGAGGAGGGCGACGGGGTACATCGCAGAGAGTGGTGAGGCGAGTGGTGGGTGAAGTGGGTTGGGGGATGGGGAGAAGGGGCGTGAACAAAAAGCGCGTTAGAGTCGTAAACGGGCAGTCGTCTCAGCCAGCTGAGAAACACAGAGGAGGGGGGGGACGGAGGATGAGTGAGGAGGATGTGGGGTGAAGAGTGACAGAAGAGTAAAACGGCAGGACAAGGTTGGACTAGAAGATGCGAGGGAAGACTGGCCACGGCAAGAGCGAGCGTGAGAAGAAACGCCATCATTCTGCATAGAGTTCAGAGCCAGTCGCGCCCTTCCTCTCGCGGCGGCATGTCCTCTTGTCTTGCTGCCGTGCCCCTTTCACCGATGCATGGTCCCCCGCACCCCGACGCCCATGCCCTGCTGCTGCCTCCGAGAGCCCCCCCCCGCGCAAGCAGGGCCGCCGGTGGCTCTGCGGTGTGGCTTTGAGGACAAAAGCTGCTGGGGTCGGGGAAAGGCGAGGCGCGTCTCAGGCACAAACGCGGAATGCCATCGCAAATGAAACACAGGAGCTTGTCGCTGTCGTCCTACAACCACACACGCCACACACTCCACCTCCCTCCCCACCGCCAAGCGCACCCTCAGAACAGCACCCCCGTTCCCAAGCGATCCCTGCCCCATCCATAGTCCGCGAGTGGCTCCCTGTCCGTCCAGCTCGGCATCGCCGATCGCTTCTTCACCAGCACCGGGCGGAGCGTCGGGCCGAGGTCCAGCGGCCCAGCGCTGCTGTCCAGCTCGGAGGGCGAGGGCATGCGGAGCGTATAGATTGTTTCTTGGGAGTAGAGCTGGGGGCGGGTCTGGCCAGGGTCGGCGGGGGCGGGCGGGGTATAGATCAGACTGGCGGAGCGCAAGGTACTTTGTCAGCTACGACCTCTCTCGAACGACGAGGAGACACGTCGCACCCCGGCAATCCCGAGACCGTTTCCCCCAGCCCCGCCAGCCCGCTCAGGCTCGGCATCAACAAGCCCCAGAACGCGCGCTCCATCGTTTCTTTCGCGCTGTCGAGCCACGCCCAAGGGTCGATGCTCACGTCGTCCAGCCCAAAGCCGAGGTGGGAGAGCGGGATGGTGGCAGTGCTGCTGGTGGCCTGGGAGGAAAGGGGCTCAGGTGGGTGGAAGAGGTAGAGGAAGCGCGAGGGGAAGGGGCACGTGGCCGAGGAGGAGGGGAGGGGCTGGCCGGGGAGAGGAGGGGCGGTGGTCGATGGCTGTAGTGGTGGTTAGCTATCGAACGGGCAGTCGACCTGACGAGGAGGCATCTGACGTTCGGCCCATGCACGAGTACAAGCACCTCGTGCTCCTCCACCCTTGTCCTCACCACCTCACTACCCCCCTGGACTACCCCCTCGCCCCCGTCCTCCTCCCTTGGCACTATCGACACCACACTCCTCAACGTCCCCCTTGCCGTCCAGAAACTCGCATCCTCCTCAACCTCACTCCCGACCCCGACAGCCAGCCCCGCCGCTACACCTGCTCCTGCGTCGGCGCTATCGGCATTCACAAGCTTCTGCAACCTCCTCAGCTGGTTCCGTGTTAGCGTGGTCCGCTTCAGGGTATGCAACGACAGGTCGCTCGTCGATAGCCTGTCTGCCCCGTGGCGCGAGTCGCGCGAGGCAGACTGGGAGATGGTGGCCGGGGCGAACGAGCGGAACGGGGCGTTAGCAACGGAGATGGCGGGTGCGGGGATGGACTGGACGGAGGGAATGGGGGGTGATGGGCGGTGAAGGGTGATGAGGCAGGGGTAAGGTGGTGGCGGGTCGGAAGAGATGGAGGGGGTGGCGGGAGCGGAGGCGCCCGGAGTGGGAGGGGGCGGGTCGTCTCTGGGTGGGAGGGTGTATGAATCTGCCATGTTCTTTGTGTGCTGGGGTACTTGCTGGAGCACCTGTGGACGTAAAGATAAGGGCGGCTCGGATGAGTGGCAAATGTCTCCTGCAAAGGCCACTCTTCGGGGGTATCATTGCAAGGGTGACATGGGGAGGACGAGTGCGAGTGGCTCGAGCGCGTCGCTGTCCTGACACCGCACGTACGTGGACAGGACGCGGGCGAGCTGCACAAATACATATGTGATGAGCCAGCCGGACTGGGGTGGCGTCATCGCCGGTATACGAGGGTGCAGCGGCACTAGACAACAATAGTGGGACTCACAGCTGAGAGCATGGTACACAAGTCAGACCAAGCTGCTTATATCGATTGTACTTGCGACGCGACGACGGACGCTAGCTGTTAAGCCCACGTCATCGTCACCTGTTGTTGCCTGCAGTCGGTCTCTCCCTCGAGTCTATCATCGCGTCCATCTCCTGTAGCATCCATCTCGACTCGCACTCCACACCCAACACGGCCATGAACGTCAACCAGCAGGTTACAGCCAACAACCCCTACGCCGACATCTTCCGCTCCGCCCCGCAACCCCAACCCCAATACCTCCCGTCCCCTTCTGCGAACGGCGGCCCCGCCTACACCTACGCAGCGCCCCCGCACCCGCCCAACGCAGGCCTCAACATGGTCCAGCCTCCCGACCTCGCACGCATCGCCCACCAGGGGTACCTGCAACAGCAGCAGCGGCTCGTGCAGATGGGCCAGCTGAACCAAATGAACCAGCTGAACCAGATGAACCAGATGAACCAGATGAACCAAATGGCCCAGATGGGTCAGATGGGCCTGATGGGCCAGATGGGCGTGCCAGGCATGATGTCGGGGAGGGGAGGGGGTAACCCCGCAGCCGGGGTGGTACCGCATTATATGGGGATACCGCCAGAGGTACATCAGCGGGGGTTCAGGGAGGCGCAGGCGAGAGAGGCTCAAGCGAGGGAGGCGCATGCTCAGGCGCAGTTGTCGAAGAAGAAGCGCGGCGTGAGTCTGCTCACTGCCATTCCAGTCTACATCATCAACACATCGAGCTGACATCTTCGTCTCACTCCTGCCCAGTCCCGCGTGACCCCCGCCCAACAAATGCTCTCCCGCCATCCCACCCACGGGCCCCCCATCACACAGGAACAATACCTCAAAGCAGCCGCGGCCGCCCCGCATCCGGCTGTTGAGGTCGAGCCATGGGCCGACGCGCTGGACGAGCTCGACCCCCGGGAGAATGCGATGGCGAGGTTCCGCGCGCGGCATGGGGTCGTGGCGGATGTGTTTGGGCCGGAATCGCTGAAGGAGGTTCTGCAGGCTGGGGAGAGGGCGGGTGATCCTTGGGAAGGGTTTGGGGTGGAGGGGGAGAGTTTGGAGGAGAAGGTGGTGAGTTATCGACCGTGCCCTCTTGGAATGAATAACGGGGAGGGCGTAACTGACAAGGACAATGAAGGCGGCAATGGAGAAGGAGAATGGGGAATTAGAGAGCAAGCTGGAGAGCGAGGTGGACGCATTCAAAAGAAGATTAGAAGAGATCGAGGTGGGGGGCGCGATGGACGTGACGGCGTGATTGGCCACTTCATGTATGAGTTTGTATGATCTTGTCCCTTGGTCGGCCAGAGAGAAACCGGTGATATCTGCCCACTAGACCGACCGCACTTCGACATGCTTGGCTACACTGGGGCCAGGCTGGCACAATGCCATGCGTAGCATCTACAACAGCCCGGATCTATCAGTGTCTCTACCCAAAGTTCCACACCTTCAGTACCTCCTCCCCACCGCCTCGCACCAGCCCAACGATTTTCTCCTCGTCAAACGCCAGATATCTTATCGCGGGCTGCTCTCCTTCCCCCTTCTCTCCCCTGCCTATCCCGGCGGCGATGCTCTGCTCGCTTCCGCTGCCAGAAGAGCCCGGCTCGCCCACAGGCACAGGTGGACGAGGGAGGAAGAGAGCGCGCGCAGCACTGGAGATAGCTTGCGGGTGCGGCAAGCGTGCGCACCTTCCCGCCGCGAGACCATGCCCGTGGTCGTCCGCTTTGCCCTCGTCATCATCCCCCTCATATTCCTTAGACGCAGACGGGGCGGCCCGAGGACCTGCAGCGCCGCGCCAGACGGACCGCCTGCCCCCAGGCTTGACCTCGACGTAGCCTACCGTCCTGCCTATCCGCCCTGCGGGTCTATCACTGTACGACGTTCCACCCTCTGCCACTCCTCCGGCCCCTACGCCCTCGCCCTCGCCCTCGCCCTCGCCCTCGCCCTCGCCCTCGTTCTCGTCTCCAGGTTCATCCAGCTCCCAGACAAGCACCCGCCCATCCCTTCCGCCGGAGACGCACCGTCCCGCCGAGAGCGCCAGGGAGGTCACCGCCCCCGCCGAGTCCGCGAGGAGGGTCTGCGCCCACACGATCGGGGGGTATTTCCTCTCGATCTCCTTCTTCCCCCTTTCCTTATCCCTCGCCTTCTCTCTCGATCGAGAATGCGGCGCAGCCTCGGGCTCGGGCTCAGGCGTGGTATCGGGGGTAGGCAAAGAATACACTTGGATCTGGTTATCCTCCCCGGCAAGGACACACCACCGCCCGTCTGACCCGACGCCTGTCGCGCGGCCCTTCACCCCGATGAGGGGGCGGTACGGGCGGGGCCACACAGGTACACGGTCGCGGGCGGGGGTGGAGGGGGAGAGGAGAGAGAGAGGCGATGGGGGGGAGGGGTCGGTGCCGGCGTGGTAGCATTCGCCGCGGCGGACGAGGATGGGGTTGGGCACTGAGCCAGGAGAGGCGGGGGTAGCAGAGAGTGAGGGGAGATAGATGGAGATTTCTTGGACGGCGACAGTCCATGAGGAGGGGTAGAGCGGGGAGCAGTATGTGAGGGCTGCTTGGAAAGTGGGCGGGGTCGCCTCGCTTTGGGATGCAGTGGGAGTGGGTGGGGAAGGGAAGAGTGAAAGGGAAGCGGGGTGAAACGATACGTCCGAGTGCATCGTTTCGAGATGTTTTGGCTTCCTCGGTGCGCTCCCCCCTCCCACTTCCACCTCCGTCCCTTCCTCCGGCAGCAGGTCGTACACCGAAACGTGAAACCCCACTGTGCAAGCGATCAGCACCGGCCAATACATCGCCCCGAGCACCACCGGATCCCCCCTCGCGGCCTTCGGTGCGTGTTCTGTGCTGCGCGCCGACCGCTGCCTTGCTGGTCGAGTCTGCCCGGGGTGCACTGCTTCGCGCACCCAGGTTATACCAGGGCCGGGGAGGGCATGCCGGATGGTGAGGATGGCGAAGCCGCCGGACTGGTAAAAGATTGCGAGGCGGGCGGGGAGGGCGGGCTTTGTGGGTCCCGAGGCAGAAACAGGGGCGGGGGCCGTATCGGGGTGAATGACGCTCTGGTCGGCGCATATCGCCGTGACGTTATCTGGCCTGTGGGGGGAGCTCCACCCCGGAGGAGGGGGGATAATCCCGAGGGGGTGAGAGGTGGCGGCGGCGGAGGATGCGACAGGGTAGACTTGGACGAGCGGGGAGGTGGGAGATGAAGTGAAGATGAACGAGGGGAAGAGGGCGATGTGCTGTTCTGTGTGGGCTGGCGGGCCTGGCACGCGCGGGGCGGAGGTGGTCGGGGAGAGGGGAGAGGCGATGGCGGAGAGCGAAGGGGAGGGGGAAGGCGGGAGCGGGATAGAACTCTGAGTGAGGGCGTTGCCGTTTGACCTGGATATTGGTGTCATTATCCAATATTTAGCAGTTGCACGGCCAGATGAAACTAGTAGACATACCAGTTCGTGCCCAGCCGTAACATCAACTTCCAATCTACCCCGTCGTTCCGCACCGCGACAGTGTCCTCCCCAGCCAACACATCATGTGTGCGCGACGGCCCTCCCCGATCAGTAGAGCTTCCATGGACCGAGGTCACAGAGGGCGACCTCGAGGGTGACGGCGGGGGGAAAGCGCGCGAGGGTAGGCGCGCTATAGGTCGGAGAGAGCGCTGAGTGCGGGCAGCGGGCGGGGTGGAGGTGCCGGTGCTGATATCCTTGTCGGTGTAGATCAGACGAGAGTGGTGAGGGTGGGGATAGCGCTCTACGGTATATCATTTAAGCTGATAGTATCGTGCACAGACGTGCGTGGAAGAACAGACATACCCAGATACAGCCTCTTCCACAGCTACACGCCACGTCCAGCCGACTCGTTCAGCACTACCGCTCGCACATACACATCGGCCGAGTCCCGACTCCCCGGCCTCCTTGTATACAACTCACCTGAGGATCTACACTCATCCGGGCCCAGTGCCGGTTGACGCCCTGCACCGCTGCGAGCTCCGAGGGGCGGAGGAACGAGAGGATACGGAGAAAGATCTCTTCGTAGGGGAAGAGGTCGCGGATTGTATGTTGGGAGGTGGGGTGCCGCCGCTTGGAGGTAGGCGGGGGAGGGGAGGGTGACCTGTGGTGCTTTGGCATGGAGTCTCTGTCGTTCGCTGCTGCATGGGTTCTTTGAGAGGCAGGTGCTTGTTCGTTATCCCCATCCATTCACGCCGCTGCATCATCACAGACTCCGTCGGCGCCATCGGCCACGCGCCTCGATGTTGCCACCCGGACCTGCAGCGGCGACTACCGCTCAAATGGTTTACGTAACGCATAAGAGCGCCACATTGGTGATCCCGGCGTTTTTGCCAAGGCTCCGATTTTGCTTCCGCCTGCGAAACTCCGGGTGGTGTATTCAACATCGAATCTTGCCTCTCTCTGTCTCTCATCCTTCAAGCCCTAAAATGCCTCCTCAAGTCAAGACCAAGGGTGAGTCCAGCTTCCATCTTCAGCGTGCACGGGCAGCAGGGAGGGATCAGTGGGCGAGGGGTGAGAAGCAGAGAGCATGCATGGGAGGGACGGGGCGATGGAAGTGCATCCGGCGGAGAGGAAATGGAGTGAAGAATTGCCGCTGACAAACTATCGCCCCACAGCCCAGAAGGCCGCCGCCGCTCAGGCCGGTTCCAAAGCTGGGTAAGTAGCACGACCGCCTTCATCCATCTCCACCTATCGGCACCACCATCGAGGCGAGCGAGCATAGAGCCCGAAGACTTGGGGCGGTGGACGTCTGGTGGAGCTGGCCGGTGTATGGCACTGGAGGATGAGAGAACGGGGCAAAGGGGGAACTGGACGCTGACCATGGGGTTTGGTACTGTAGTAAGAAGAAGAAGTGGTCCAAGGGCAAGGTTAAGGACAAGGCCAGCAACGCTGTCATCGTTGACAAGGCCGTCTTGTGAGTTCCCCGTCCTACGTTTCGTCCGTTTTGCATTACCACCCCACTAACATCTCCCGTCACCTACAGCGACCGTATCGTGAAGGAGGTCCCCACCTACAAGCTCGTTTCCCAATCCGTCCTCATCGACCGTATGAAGATCAACGGTTCCCTCGCCCGCCGCGCCATCGCCTACCTCGAGAAGGAGGGTCTCATCAAGCGCGTCGTCCACCACCACGCCCAGCTCATCTACACCAGGGCTACTGCCGCCAAGGAGTAGACGGATGGAGAAGGGGGGAAGTGGGGGAAGGGGTAGGGACTGTAGGATACCGGAGATGGATTTCTTCGACTGCATTTTTTGGCCGTCGATGGCCGTGGCGTTAGGCGGTTGGCACACTGGCATCTGTACTCAAGCTTTCGATCAAGCAAGACGGACGCTCCACGCATGGGCTTCATCGATCATCCACGAGTCCCAAAAGGCGTCTGCGCATGATTTCCTAACCAATCCCACACTTTCCGTCCCACCTCCCGCATGGTCGTCCTAACCTCCTCGCCCTCACTGCTACTCTGCACCATAACCGGCCGCCCCGCATCCCCACCGTCGCTCACAGACGTTACCAGAGGGAGTTTGCCTGTGCTCCGCCACGTCAGCTGGCTCGACCGTATCTCCTCCCGCTTCGGCTTATCCAGGCGTCGGACTCACCGAGAACTTCCAAGCTCGTGTCGTTGGCGGCCTTTTCGAATTTGGCAGAACTGCCAAAGAGCTCGTGCGGGGTGGAGCATGCGCCGCAAGTGAAGTGTGACATGTTGAGCAGGAGGCCGATCATCTGGTTGGTGGGACCGTAAGCTTCAGCGATGGGTTGTCAGGAGATGTGAGGGGGCCTTGAAAGGTCCACTCGGTGGCATTTCCCCTTGCAGGTAATGGGAGAACAGGGGTGAAAATGGTCATACACTCACAGGAATGTTAACTTTGTTGAACATGCCAACACCTTTGCGGGCATCGATAAGCGCAACGTCCTGCGGGGTCGAGACGATTACCGCTCCTGCCCTTACCAGTCAGCTCCAGCGCCACACAACTTGATCCCCTCGACTCCAAGTGTACGGCTCCCCCCGACTCACCATCTACTGCAACAAGCTGCCCAAGACTAAGCTGCACGTCCCCGGTTCCAGGCGGCATATCCACCACCAGCACATCCAGATCCTCGCGCGCCTCTCCCGCACCCGCACCGCCGTTGCTCCAGGTAGTGGTGGTCCAGTCTACGTCGAAGAGGAGCTGCTGGACGGCTTTCATGACCATCATGCCGCGCCAGACGACGGGGGAGTCATTCTCGGGGTTGGGGGCTGCAGGGGGGACGCGGAAGGGGGGTGGGGGGGTTAGTAAAGTCGAAACTGGGTGGGGGGGGAGATTCTGAGTGGATACGGACGAAGAAGATACCCGATAGACATGGTCTTGACGCCATGGTTCTGAAGCGGTACCAGCTTATTCTCTACCCATTCTTCTCGTCAGCCGCCGTGCATCTTCACCTGCCCCCCTCTCATGCCAGCGAGCGAGAGAGCAAGTCTGGTAAAGGAAACACACCGGCACTTAACTGCGGGTCACCCGCATTTTCCAGACCCATCAGTTTCGGCACGGACGGGCCAAAAATGTCAAGGTCGAGAAGGCCTATCCGCGGGGGACGAGGCAGCGGGGAGGTGGTGAGTAGTGAGAGTGCGAGGTTGGCTTTTGTGATTCAGAGATGTGTGTGGGTGAGCTGTTAGCTTGTGCAATACATCGCAATGCTTGCCTGCAGATGCTTGGTACTCTGGGTGAGTAATATAGCGAGAAGGAATGAAAAAGACATACCAGCAACGGTTGACTTGCCCACCCCTCCCTTTCCACTCGCAACTACCACGACCTGCTTCACGCCCTTGATCCTCGACTTTTGGGGCGGCCCGCCTCGGCGCGGCATGGTCGGCGGTGGGTTAGCATTGCGTCGGGGGATACCCTAAGGATCGGTTAGGACGCATGGGGTGTCTATGCATGAGCTTGGGCAGCAATGGACTGAGCGGCAATATGAGGCTAGGGAGGGTGTCTAGGCTGAAAGCGCGCGGAGCCGAGGTCGGAGACGAGGAGGGACGAGACGTACGAGGGGGTTTTCGTGGGATGGGCGGGGGCGGGAGGTGTGCAGTGCGCGGGCTAGGGGTGCACGGGGGGCGAGGCGGAGGAGGGTGGAAGGTGGGCGCATGGTGTGTGCGATGCGAGGAATGTGTATATACATACATGCGGGTGAAGGAGCAACGAACGCTTAAAGCCGGCAGTTGCAGTTGCTGCGGGTCTCCGTCATTCGGCAGTGACGCTCTACCTGCTGTTCTCTTTCCTCAGACTCGATTCCTTTGCATATCCTCTTCCTCTCCGACCGGCGTACTCCTCCCGCTCCCTCCAACCAGACACTTCACTCGCACCCCGCTGTCCCCATCCTCCGTCCTTCATCCCGTGTCTCAACTCTTCCGCTCGAGTCGGCACTACTCCCAGCGCTCTGCGCCCCCCCCACCAGATCCCTCGCACCCCACCTCCACGGCTCGCATCGTCGTTTCATCACCCTGCCCGCACTCACCCACATATATGACCCCGGATACACCGATCCGGCACATAGACCAGCCCTCATCGCAAGCACAGCACGCAGGAGCAGATGGAGCACCGCACGACCAGCGGCGGTGCCGGGGGCGGTGGCCCCAGCGGGGGCGGCCCGGGCCCGAGCGCCACGCCGAGGAAACCAGGTGGGGCGAGGCCATATCCGAGGCCGGGGAGCAGTGGAAGCGGAAGTGGTGGGGCAGGGGGTAAGGTGCCCATCGGTAGTGGGCATGGGTCGGCGGCACCGCCCCCGAAGCTGTGTATCCCAACTGGCAACGTCCGTGAGTTGACCGTCTTGATTTATATCCACCGGTGTCGTCCCAGGCTTCTGGAGCAGACCGCACAAGATCCGACAGGCATGTTGACGACTCCTTCTGATACAGCAGGAATCAACGTCGATCAGGCAGGACAAGGAGGGTGGCATCAGCCGCCCGCGTCGCTGCCTGCACTCGCTCTTCGCCCCATGCGCCCTTCACCCACCCCTTCCTCCTCCTCCCGCCCCAAACTCGCCCTCCCATCCCTCTCCCCCCAACCCCCTGCCTCGCCCGCTTTCACCCCCTCTGCCTCTTCCTTCCCCTCTCCGATGCCCAGCAGTCGCCCGCCCTTGCTCAACGCGCCGTCCAGCCACAGCTTTGGCGTTGGCGCGCGGACCGGTGCGCCTGCCCTCAAGCTCAGCATTCCTGGGATGGGCGGGGCTAGTAGCGGGGCTGGCGGTGCCAGCGGGGGAGCTGGCTACAGTGCGTTCACTAGCATGGCCGACTACCCCGTCGAGAGCGCAGACGATGGCGACGCCCTCGCCTCTGCCCTGCGCACCCCTACCCCGGGCACCGCTTCCACCGCCTCCCACCAAGCCAATCTCCACCTCAACCTCTCCAACCTGACTATCGGCTCCGGCTCCACTTCCGCCTCCTCTTTAGAAGACATGAACCCGACGCTGCAGGCGCGCGGGCGGGACTATGACGGGGATGGCGAGTCGTCGTACGGGTATGGAAGGGCGGGGAACGGCCTGACGGGCGAGGACGGCGGGGACGCGCTGAGCGCCATGACGGAGGATATCCGACAGGCGCTCTCGCGCTCGCGGTTCGAACCGAGCCCGTGTGCGGGGTCGGTCGGGCTTCCCGGGAATAGGAGTCGTGCTGGGAGCGTCAGGAGCGTGAGCAGTAGACCTGGGAGCAGCGCGGCGAATAGTCGGAGGGGGAGTACGGCGGGGGTGGCTCCCGGGGCGGGAAGAGGGAGGGAGGAGACGGCGAGTGTGAGGGGCGTGGATCTTCCGCGGTCGGCGTCGGCATCGACAGTGGCGTCGGGGGATCATGGAGAGACGGGGCGAGGAGCTAGAGGGCGGGGGTATGAGGGTGCAACGGGGTCGGACGGGGAGGAGGGGGCTGGGCAAGAGGAGGTGGGCGAGGCGCAGCACAGCCCGGTGTTCAACCCAGACGAGCTAGTCATGATTAAGAGACTTGGGGAAGGCACAGGCGGGTCTGTGGATCTTGTGCAGGATCCGAGGACAGGGAGGATCATGGCGAAGAAGGTGAGCCCGCTTTGTCTTTGGGTGGCTCTCGTGCTCCTCGCGAGTTTGTGGCCGCGCTGACATCCCGGCCTTGCAGGTCATCTCCCGCACATCCAACCCCTCCATGCACAAGCAGCTCCTCCGTGAGCTCGAGATTCTCAACTCGTGCGCCTCGCCGTACATCGTCGAGCATTATGGCTCGTTCCTCACGGACCGTGACTCGGTCATCGGGATTCTCATGGAGTACTGCGAGGCGGGCAGCTTGGACAACTTGTTGCAAAAGATGAAGCTCAAGGGGATGAGGTGCTCGGAGCATGTCTTGGGCAGGATCGCTTCTTCGGTGAGTCCAGACATCCTTTGGCTCGACGTATACCCGATTGATAAACTGATGAACGGGATCCAGGTGCTGAAGGGGCTCGATTATCTGCACGAGAGGCGGATCATTCACCGCGATATCAAGCCTAGCAACATAGTCATCACGCGTCAAGGTGCCATCAAGCTATGCGACTTTGGTGTCAGCGGAGAACTAGTCGAGTCCTTGGCTGGCACCTTCACCGGCACAAGCTTCTACATGGCTGTGAGCTGCTGCATGTCACTGGATATTTCTGAAATCAAGCTAACTGTATGGATTCGTAACTGCAGCCCGAGCGGATCCAGAACAAGCCCTACTCGATCAAAGCCGACGTCTGGTCCCTCGGCATGACTCTGCACGAGATCGCCCACCTCCGCTTCCCCTTCCCGCCGGAGGGTGAGAACCAGTCGGTGGCGCCCATTGAGCTGCTCTCGTACATTGTGACGGCGCCGGTGCCGGTCATGATTGATGACCCTGCGGTGGGCAGAGTGTGGAGCGAGCCAATGAAGGCGTTCATGGCTCAGTGGTGAGTGTATTGATGTTGGTATGTGAAGGAAGGTGGAGTGATGCTGACGCGATGGTGCAATGTCAGCTTGGTTCGCTCTGGCACGGAGAGACTGTACCCATGGCAGCTTCTGCAGCACCCGTTCATCGTCGGGAACGAGACCAAAAAGGTCAACATGGCCAAATGGGTTGCTGCGCTGTGCGACTGGCCCCTGCAGTGACCTGCATCGTCTCCGCCATGGACATTCCCGGACTCTTTCCTTCTTCCCTCCACACGCGTCATGTCTTGTCGTTCCTTCACTTCTTCTAAACACACTCCTCGCACAAGCCCCCCCCCCCCCCCCATCTACATAACTGTCCGATCGACCACATAAAGTATCATAAAGTAACGTACAAAATGCCGCAACGACTTGTCCATACCTTCCCCTTCCCTCCTCCCCGATTCGTTTGTCTGTCTTGTGTATAGCATCGACCCCATGTCCCATGCAGTATCGCATATGGCCTGTGATGAACTAACTGGCTGATGATCTCTCACGGGTCGCTGCTGACCGTCTTGACAATAAGAGCAAAAATCACTCTGGTACACGACAACGACAAGGCTGACTGAACAGAGGGAGCTCTGAACGAGTGGCGGGCCACAGTGGCGTCGCTGATCTGACTGCAAATGTATCCATGACGAGTCTCTTGTCGGCACGATTCCCGACGTGGAGTCTCCCCCTCCTATCTTGATTGTCGCTTACAAAAGATCCAACACCCTGTAGATAAGAAAGACCCACGGAAAAAAGTCCCCCACCATCATCCGACCGGATTTATACCACGCGCTTGTACCCAAAAGGCCCCACCCAGTCGCTACCACCGACAGACCCAGGCCGGCCCAGAACAACAGCGGCTCAGTGCTTGCTAGCGGTTTGAACCATGAACCCAGCCTCGACATCCTTATCGAGCCTGCCTGCCTCCCCGCTCGCCATGGACCGCGGCGCCTCGCCGTCGTCGTGTTCGTGGTCGACCTCGGCGCCCGCCGCCCCCGCGGACGTGGGGAGCGCGGGCGGCCAGCGGCGCGCGCAGTAGGCGATGGCGACTGCGAAGCCGACGGAGGCGGCGCCGGTGACGAGGGTGGCGATCTGGCCGTTGCGGAAGCGGGGGGCTTGGACGACGGGGAAGGCGACGATCTGGTACCAGAGGTTCCAGATGTTGGAGAAGACTAGATGACGCGATGGGAGTTGAGTGGGTGAGCTGTGGGGGGTGGGGGGGGGGGGTTGAAAAGCTCACGGTTCATGGAGAAGAGGGTGAGGGACCGCAGGACATCATCGTCCCTGCACATCTCGTTCGCCCAGGCAAAGTTGGTTGCCTGGCCGGCATAACCGAAACCGCCGACGATGTACGCGAACCAGTGAGCGCCGCGGGTGAGATGGTCCCAGTTGAGGAGCATGACGGACGAGATGAAGACGGCGATGAACATGATGACGTTGATGATGAAGCGGTTGCGGGTGGCGTCGGAGAAGACGGTGAGCAGGTAGGTGGAGGCGATGGCGGTCGCGGTGAAGATGGAGGGGTAGTACGAGACTGCGGCGTTGTGCGTGTGCGTCAGATCTACGTAGCCTGACGGAATGAATCAGAAACGAGAGCTCACTTTGACGAGGCGTGTACTTGGCGGCCTTGAGCCAGAGGTTGAACTCTGCATAAACACCGACCTTCTCGAACGAGGTGGCCGAGACGGTGAAGAGCAAGGTGAACAAGATCCAACGCCAGTCTGAATAGCAGCGCTTGATGGACCTGCCCAGGGATTTGAGCGTCATCTTTTCGGGCGTGACGTGCGGCAGGCGGCGCATACACATCTCGCGCTCCTCCTCGGTGAGCCAGACTGCAGCCCGCACGCCCCCGTCAGCTCTCGTCGCATACGATACATACAACACATCGGACAGCGGAGAGGACTGACAAGCTTTGGTGGAGTGGGGCGAGCCGGGGAACATCAAGAACCCGTAGATGGCGACGGGCATGGTGATGGCAAAGTCGATGATGAAGAGGTACTGCCATCCCTTGTAGCCGCCCCTGCCCTCGAGGTTGGACACGATGGCGCCCTGCATGATACCCGAGAAGAGAGTGCCGCACTGGGCGGCAGTGGCGAACTGAATGAGTGAGATTATCAGATGTGACCGACCTCGGATGGGTGGACGGGCCGAGACTAGAGACGTACGACCGCGCTACGCTTGCCGAGCTCTCCGTCCTTGTACCAAGACCCGAGAATGTACTGTGCGCAAGACAAGCGTGTGAGCGAGCATTCTCACGTTGTGAGGTCGGACGGCGCCACCCAGTGTACGTGTACTCACGTGTGTGCCGCTGAACGTGGACGCCTCAAACAAGGCCTGCGTGAAGCGGATACCCCAGACCTGGTGCGGGTTTGTCGTCCCTACGTCGGAAAGCGATACCTATAAGTATGGGCGCTCGTCCGGACGCTCCGGCAGACTCACAGGCGGTTCCCAAGGTGCAGAGCCCCCAAGCGGCCATGCAGAACGGGAACCAGAACCTCGGCGAGACACGGCCCGACGAGAGGATGAGGGCCGAGGGCCACTGGCCAATGACGTAGCCGGCGCTGAACATGGAGCCGGCGTAGGTGTAGTCGTTGCCCTTGACTGTGGATGAGGAGCATCAGCGCGGGACGGATAAGCCATGGCCCCCATGCCTTTGGAGATGGGGATGACTGACAGCCGAGATCTTCCTTCATGCCCGTGGTGTACTGCGCGGATGGGATTGTCAGTGCACGTTTTGAGGTGTGACGAGGACGAGGAGCGAGCTCACCGCATTCGCGAGGTTGGCCCTGTCGAGGTCTACAGTCGCACGATATCAGCAGTCTTGCCGCCGCCGCCGCCGCCGCCGCCTGCACCCGGCTGACCATCTGCCGCCGGCGACGCGACTCACAGTTACAAAAGTCTGCATGGTCACCGCGAGATCCCGTCAGCTGTGGTCTGCCGATGGAAAGCCGGCGTGTGCTTACAGGACAAGCAGACGAAGGAGAGGATGACGAGGTCGAGCTTGATCAGCAGCCTGCGCTCCTTGGGGTCTGTGGGGGGCACCCCCCAGAAGAGGGTCTCGATTTTGCGCTGGAGTTTCCCCATCGTACGATGATTTTTTCGCGGGTCTCGGCGGGGTGGGGATAGGTGGTGGTGGTGGTGGGTGGGTGGGTGGGTGGGTGGGATGGATGGTGGCTGGAGGGGAAGAGACGGATGCAGGACCGCGCCCGGCGTATAGATAGCCAGCTGGACAGGCTATCACGGTGGGCCTTGGGGTGAGATGGAACTCGGCTGTCGAGCGAGAGTCGTCAGCCCGCACTCGCCTCGTTCCTGCCCCCCTCCCGCCGCCCTGCGTTTTGCCGAGGCCGCACTGACTCACGCGCTGCGTCGGGCCCTCGGTGTCTCGGTCGGGGAGCTGGCGGAGTGTCTGGCGGGCGGTGGCCTGGCGCACGTGGAAAGTGACGCGAGGCGAGATGGAAAGGCAGAGTGAGCTAGACGCAGGGCGCTTATCGCCACGCGGCGGGCGGTGCCTCGCGCAAGCGAGCTGATTGGCTCGGGCGTGGGGCGGGCGGGCCAGTGCGTGGGGCCGCCGTCCGCACCGTGGCGGGCATGTCCGCAGGGGGTGGCGCGGGGTTAGGCGACGCGGCGAGATTGGCGAGGCGGGCGCGGGGGGGTGGGGGGGGGGGGCGAGCCAGCGGCCACAGCTCGGGTAAATGCTGCTCAGTCGTGGGCGCCCCCCGCGATCCCCGACCTGATAAAGAATGCCAAGACCGGGTGAACGGGGCAGGCCGCTGAAGAGCCGCTGAAGAGGGAGAGGTGTGTCCCCACACATGAGATACGCTATGCCTTGCACTCGAGTGACTATCAACGAACGTGCATGTACGACGAGTGACCGCGGAGGAACGACGTTGCATCTAAAGACGGGTCCCCTTGACACGGACACGGACACCGACACGACACGACACGGACACGGACAACCCATCTATGTGCTCTTCGCAGCCTTGAGCGCCTCCGCTACCAGCCCCGTCAACTTGACCGCCTTCTCCTCCTCGAGCTTCTGGCACACCAGCTGCAGCGAAACCGGCGCGCCGGCCACCTCGTTCGAGTCGTCTATGTCGGGGGGGGGGGGCGCGTCAGCCGTGTCCCGTGTGCAAAGGCGGCTCGGCCCAAAGACAGCCACAGGCTCGCTCACATCTGTCCCAGATCCTCTTCTCGAGCGCGTTACGCGCCTCGTACTGGGGCTTGGCGTCTGCCGCTGCATCCGCGTACGACACCGGGAAGATCATCGCCGAGTAGTCCATGATGTTCCACACGGACGTGTACGTCACATGGTCGGCGAACGCCATCCTGCCGCGGCCGGCCCCCGTCAGCCCACGCCCGGCCACATCGGTGGAAATCGGCCCCGGACTCACCTCGGACACGCCGAGTGCTGCGTGACCGGCGTAATCAGCGCATCGATCGGCCTCCCTGTCCCCGTGACCGCCACGCTGCTCTGCCAGTGCGCCATGCCCTTCTTGCAGTACGCCGTCCGGTCGGCCTGCATGTCCCAGAGCGCGCCCACGAGCGGCGGCTGGCTCTTGAGCGTTTCGTAGCGGTCGCGGTACGCGCTCAGGCCCTCGGGGTACGGCTCGCCCGAGAGCGCGATGGTTTGCGCGATTTTGAGGCCGCCGTCGCCGGTGAAGAAGCGCTTGACGAGGGACGTGGCCTCTTCGGGCTTGTACCTGTGGGGGGGGGGGGGCGTGAGTGGGGGCGGGGCGTGGGGGCGGGGCGTGGGGGCGGGGCGTGGGGGCGGGGCGTGGGGGCGGGGCGTGGGGGCAGAACGGGGAGATCCTTGGGGACACGTACAGAGTCCATTCCACGACCTTGTGGCCGGCCTTCTCGAGCGCCGCCTTGGCCTCTGAAAGCGCCCTCGTGACAGGCGGCGTAGGCTTGACCATCCCGTTGTCCCTGATGATACCTAACCCACCCCTCGTCAGCACGTGCACCGCGCCGCGCACCGGTCCCCCCCCCACTCACCGAAACACAACCTCTCCGGCACCTCGACCTCCCTCCACGGGATCGGCAACATATTCGGATCAACCTTCCACGGCTCCTTGCCCACCACCGCCTTGGCCCAGAGCTCGACCGCGCCGAGGCTCGTGCTCATCGGCCCGTTGATCGACTTGATGGCCTCCTGGCCGGGCAGGCCCGAGCGCGCGCCGTACGTCGCGAAACGGCCAAAGGAAGGTTTGATGGCGTACAGGCCGCAGAAGGAGGCCGGGATGCGGATGGAGCCGCCGATGTCGGTGCCGACGCCGAGCGGGGAGCCTGCGGGCGGCGAACGAGCGTCGCCACGAAGTGGCGGCGCGAGTGAGGTTAGACGAGGAGGGGGGGGTCGAACGAGCGTCGCCACGAAGTGGCGGCGCGAGTGAGGTTAGACGAGGGGGGGGGGG
>JANBXI010000002.1:0-37197 GCA_024271845.1 Cryptococcus sp. VH57_BW
AAGAGCTGAGCTGACGTGGGTGCTTCTTTTCCTTCCTTCATAGGTGGGCTGCTTCCATGGCTTTGGCGTTCGGCATCGTCGCACGTAACCCGTACCAATCAACTGCGCAGAAGATCGTGCAAGGCCGATGGAGCTGCGGCGGGGCCCGATATAGTGTGACAGGCAGTCTTCTGCTGTCTGAACATGTAATGACAGCTGGCATGATGGGTGATACTTCACTACAACTTCTTACTTGGCCCTTGATCCTGAATGCAAACAGCGCCATACTACCTCGCAGTATACCCAGTACCCTTTCTCTCAGCGTCAAGGCCTCCGGCGCTTATCGGTATCGTCGTCGTTATGAACAGCAGCATATAATGTCGTAGGAAAGTCAAGGTAGCCTTAGACTCCTTGGAGCGAGGAGCTCATGCGCGCGCCTTCTTGGCCGGAGGCTATACCGAGCAGATTGGTCGCCCAGTCAGGCTAATATCTCTTTTACACTAGACAACAGACTCACCTTTGTCTCCTCATCCTCGGGCACCTCCTTCCTCGCGCGGGAGCGGCTCTGAAACAGGAAATGTCAGCTGAGCGACGGGAGTAATAACATCAGCCAACAGCTCACCTTGGACTTCTTCTCCGGCTCCTCAGCGGTCTTCTCCTCATCTTTCTCCTCTTTCTTGACAGCTTTGGCAGTCTTCTTCGAGGGGGCCTGCTCGAGGCCACATAAGACTCTATACAGGATAGTACAGAGGCACAAGCAACGAGAACTCACCTTCTTCTTCTTGGGCGCCTCTGCCTCGGATGAAGCCCCCTTGTCTTCAGCATCAGACTCGTCCTTCACCACCTTCTTGGACGCCTAGACATATTATTTGAGCTTATCCCTATTAGAAAGTGAAACAACAGTGCGCACCTTCTTGGGCTTCGTGGCCTCCTCTTCAGGCACCTTGGGATTCTTGTGTGCCTGCAAGACCGAGAGGAGTGTAAGTCAGCGGTTGGCGTCTCGAACCCGGCCAGAAAGGAAGAGCTAGCTCACCTTCGTCTTGGAAGCGGGCTTCTTCTCGGCCTCCTTAGCAGCACCTTCTTCGGAGCCCCCTTCTTGGACTTTTGCGGGGCGCGCAGTCTCGGGGATGTCTTCGTCTTGGACTTCGGGTGAAAGTGAGGTAAGGCATCGACCATGTCAGCTGGTTGCGCGTGTCCCAACAGGCATCCAATATCAACTGACCGTGGCCGTTCTTCCAAGCTTCGGTAACCTTCGAGCGCCGGCTATCAGCCTCGAGTCATGACGTCCAACGATAACAGCGAGCTCACCTTTGCCTGCAACTCAGCCCTGTACGTTACCAGCGCCGAGTCAGCCCACTTCAGCCTTGGCTGTCAAAGTCCTCTCGCTCTTCACCCACGCCCGCGCACCATGCCTGCCCCCTATTGTCTTATTAACTTACGGAAGCTCATCAACTGTGAAGCATGGGCAGGAAATCATCAGCCACACTGACACGTATTGTCATATATAATCAGCGACTCACAGCCATCAAGCTCCGACGCCTCCTCAAAGTCTGTCTTCCAGTTTTTTATCACCTCAGGAGTGATACCTACAGAGCACAGCCGTAATGTCAGCTCCGTGATGTACACCGCGGACAGACTGGCCACAGTGACTCACAGCCAAAGTGACGGTACTTGAAGCTGCCCGCACCCCTGAACTCTACCCACACGCCCATGCGTAGCTCGCCCTTGGCGATCTTGCTGCCGCTACATGGTTTCTTACCTGAGAGGGTAAACGAATCATCAGCGACAAGAGTGCCAGAAGTGCGGCCAAAGGGCAGTAGATGTGATGGACCCGCAGGACTGTCGTGGAGGTCGAGGAAGGGGGAGGCGGCGACAGAGGACGTACCGTTGCACTGGGCGCGGGCGGAGGGACTGACTTCCAGTCGGTATGCGGGCATTGTGTGAGAGCTTATTAAGGGACAGTAGAGGAACGAAATGAGGCTCAAACTGTGCCAAGAATGAGAGAAGCTGAATGAGAGAAGCTAGCTGACTGGACTGTGTGCGCGCGCGTGGGGGTCCAGGAACGGGTGCCCGTCGGCGAGTGATTTCGGCCGGTTAAACTCCATGTAACTGGTGGATCGGCCTTTCGGCAAATACGGCCCGGTCATGATAGATTAGATCAGTTAGGGGGATACACCCACCACATGGGATGGATGTCCGCCGCTCCCTCTTTGCAAGTGGGTCTTGGCGACGGTCAGCTGAGTGGTACTACTCCAGCGGGCCCCGAACCCTGGATAGAAAACTGCATGTAAGTTTTCCTATATAGGACCGTGTCCTTGACCGACGTACGTGCTCTCGTCGCCAGGGCAATCAGCATGCTGCTCCATCTACTTACTTCGGTACTTCTACTTGTTATCCAGCTCAACACATCTGTGGCTTCTCGGTCTCTACACTCCAGAGCTCGCGCATCGACTATCTCAAGCTCTTTAGGACCAGTCGTTGATCTAGGATATGTGGTATGTTCCTACTCCAACTTGACATCTACCCACTTTAGTGTATAAGCCTGACACTGCCATCATCGCGTCGCAGGCATATATCGGTAACGCCACTTATCCTGGAGTCACCTTCTATGGAGACATCCCATATATCCAACCACCAACAGGTGATCTCCGTTGGAGAGCTCCTGTAAACCTAGATGAAACGCCCAAAGACGATTCCTCGAAACCATTGGTTGATGCGAGGAATTTTGGAACGATCTGCATCCAACAACCAGCTGTTGTAGGTGTTGGAGAAGAAGGTAAGTTGAGTCTATGTCTGCATTGATTGGGAAGCTCTGTTGACGGTATGTAGATTGCGTTACTCTGAACATCTGGAAACCGGAGAATGCAGGTGAAGGGAGCAACCTACCAGTCATCATCTACATCCATGGCGGCGGGAATTACTATAACGTCAGTACATGTCGAAATGGTATGTCTCTAACGCTGACTTCCTTTTTGTCTACAGTCAGCACAAGGCTTCCCAATGGCCGAATGGGTCAATATCACCAGTGAGCAACATCCTCAATCTTCCTAGATCTTGAAGCTGAATAACAGCAGACGGCAACCTCATCGCGATCAGCATCCAATATCGACTAGGCCTCTTCGGCTATCTAGCTTCAGCAGCTCTGATGGCTGATGGGACAGCCAACGCTGGTCTGCTGGATCAACGGGCAGCTTTCGAATGGGTCCAACGGCATATCACGAAGTTTGGAGGAGATCCGAATCGGGTCACCATTTCAGTGAGCGTTTTCGTCGTACGATCAGGAGCCTTTTTCATGAATCGCGCGACTTATACAATGGGACAACTAGGGGGAATCTTCTGGAGGTGGATCGGTTCTGAGTCATTTGGTATGGCAAGGCGGAGTTAAGAATCCGCCATTCCAAGCAGCTGTAAGTCCATCTCTTCGAATGGCTCGCGAAGCTTCTTGGGCTTTGGTATGATGTGTTGATATCCTGATTACAGATCCTGCAAAGTATCGGGAACGATCCGTTCCCAAGACCAGAAGTTTATGAAGTGAGTGAGTATAACACAAGTATTCCTGCTTACAGCTAGCAATGCTTCGGCAACGTCACGCAATTCGTTGGTTGCGATACTGCAAGCGACGTCATGACCTGTCTGCGTCAGACTCCTGGAAAGATCCTTATTGCAGCTATCAGTAAGTCTTACCCTCACTTCACTGGGTTGAATGTTGACCAGGTCGAATCAGATCATCGCCCTCAGCCACTTTGTAAATACCTTCCCATCGTCGACGGCAATCACATTCTAGATTTCCCAAGTCAATCAATCCAGAATGGGTGTTTCTCGAAGTGAGCTTCTTAGGACATTCATGAATGATTCAAACGAGGTATCTGACCTACGGACAGAGTGCCAGTGATCGCTGGCCATACCAATGATGACGGCACAACGTTCGCTGGGACACCTGCAACTGTTACAAATGCTTCACAGCTTTACACTGCTCTCACTAGTGCAAGATATACGACTCTGGCAAGTCCTCGTACCTACGTTCGCAGGGGAGGATGCAATCTGGCTGATGACCTTCTCTTCTTTCTTAGACCAATTCCACCTTTCAAAAGGCTTTAACGTATTATGATCAATCTGACTTTCCGTCATTCTACGATCTCGCACAAACTCTTGTTGGGGATACAGAGTTCACCTGTCTTGACTGGTTTGTTGCGAATCAAACTGCGGAGTATGGTTTGCCGGCGTATACTTATCGGTACGATCACTTTTGTGTTCCGTTCTGCAGTAGTCATTGCTGATGGGAAAATCAGGTGGAACACTCCCGATCCGGTGCGACTCGCTGCCGCACCTTACAAAGGTGTAATGCATACATCTGAGCTATATTTCTTATTTGACGGCACCAAGTGAGTAGGCATATAAATATGATCCTATACCAAATGATATAATAGTCAGGCTACTGACGAGGTACCATGACTTGTCTTCTTTCCCAGCTCCGGGATTTCCTCAGCCAATGCAGGGAGTAAGTCCACTCACATATCTGAAGCCTCTCATATCCCGCTGACCATGTTTAACTCGGAAAAAGATACATTCGTCCCATTCAACAATACCGAGAAGCCACTTGCCTCTGAAGCGATTTCCTACTGGACATCTTTCGCTCGATCCCATGATCCTTCAAGTACAAAATTCTCCTCATCCCCGGATTGGCCAACGGTAAACGGCTCAACAGGGATGCAGAGAATCGTTCCAATGGAGTCTAGTAATTCGACTTCTGGTACTGCGACATTTGTCGAAACTATCTCGCAAAAGTATATTGATCGTTGTTTGGTGAGTTGAGACTATTTCGCTAGTTGAAGGGAGAAGTGGGAAGTTCGTTGACGTGACCAACTTGATTTCCAGTTCTGGGTCAGCGTAGGAAACGAAACTCGGGTTTGAGTCGAGGAGAGAGCAATGTGTGTGCTCTCAGGTTTGCGGTATCTCAAAAATAAACGAAGTAGGAGTTATAATAGAAGATATCGCGTTCCGTTTTTTTATTGTTTATCCGTGCCATACATGTGCATGTATCAGCTTCACCGTGAAAGTGATGCCGGCTAAGCCCCGGTTCTACTGGTAAGGCCGCGCTCGCGCCGCCAGGGAGACATGAAGTGAAGGTCCATGAGCGAGCATGTGGAGAAGACGGGAAGGGTCGGGAGCGGCGTGGTATGCCATTTTTCTGATAAGTATGTGCTGCTAGGTGTGCAGTGCATGGTGACAGGCAGCACCGATCAGCCCGGCAGTTGAAGCATGCATGGGCAGCCTCATGGGCTGAATGGAGGAGGAGCAGGAATGGACAGACCGACGAGCAGCGCGCGGCGGATCGGTCATGGCCGGCGGTCTGAGCCCGGTCTCCGGTCGGGTTGACGCAAGCATCACCCTCCATTTCGAACTCTCTTCTCTTTCACTGTCTGCACTCGTTATCCCAAAGGCACTCCACCCTCCGTTCTGTATCCACTCCCATCTCGATCCATATCCTCGTATCCCGGTACTACGACGGCCTCGCTCGGCCGCTGAACAACAAGGCGCGCTCGCCTCCGTGGCCCACACCATACACAACATGTCCTCGCCACCCTCTTCCTCCCCCGACGACTACGCCTCATCACCCACACCTACTATACGCAACTCCACTCCTATGGGAGTGCCCTCCGCCTCCCAACTGTTCACCGGCGCTGTGGCCTCGTCGTCGCCAGGGCTTGGGAGCGGGCCGGAGCAGCCCTCGGCGGGAGGACAGGCACCGCATGCGCCCCCTGCGATGCGGAGGACGGCCAGCCAACAGCAGCAGCAGGAGCTGGGCAAGGGCCGGCCCGGAAGAGGCGAAAACCTTGTGAGTAGGGTTCTAGTGCTTGCACGGGTTCTGGCTTGGTATTCTGCGGGCAAGCAGGTTTGAGGTTGGGGCTTGTGCGCTCGGGGCGTGTACGTTCGTCGTCGCGTCCCCTTGTCTCGGGGGGATACATCCTGATTCGATGTAGTTGCCATATCTCTTTGTTTATTCTTCTCCATTCGTTGCACACAACTCCAGTAACATCATGGCTGACTCTCCCCCCCAGTCGCCCCACAAGGCAGCTCCCGCATCGCCACAATCCCAAACACGTCCCGCCTACCGGCCCACTCGCACCTTATCCATCTCCTCCGCCGAGGGCGACGACGACTACTACCCTCAAGGCCCTCCACACACCGCCGCCCCCGGCAACCTCACCTTCGAGACCACTCCGCGCGGATGGACAGGCGGTTCAGCGCGCGGTGCAGGCGTACCACAGACAGCGTACGGCAGCAGTTTTGGATCGCCAAACGTCTTCTACAACCAAGGGTCGAGCGCGCCAGGCGCTGGTGCCGTGGGGGGGGCGAACCATCGGATCGGGCGGGGCTCTCGGTTCGCTAGCTCGCAGACTGCCAACCCCGGTGGGGGCGCGTCGACTTCTCGCTCTGCCTCGCGGGCGCGGCCTGTGCTTCCGCACCACCACAACAGCTTCGCCCCTGCCCCCGGCAGAGACCGGCGGGAGGGCGAGGACGACGAGGAGTTTGAGGACCGCGGTGCGGAGCTGATCAAGCAGCGACAGAGGGAGCGCAAGGCGAAGAGGAAGAAGCACCAGCTTGAGCTGGAGAGCCGCCGACTGGCGACCGAGGAAGGGGTCACGCCAGAGACGAGTAACCCGCCAACCGGAGTACCGGGCGAAGGGTTTATGGCGCAGCAAGGGAAGGGCCCGGCGGGACCTTCGTCTGTGCGACCGCGCAATGCCAGTGCGGACCGGCGCAGGTTGACGAGCGAGGGTTACTTTCCGTATGCGTCGAGCTTGTCGGGCGCGGAGACGCCGAGGGACGGCGGGCGGAGCCCGAGGGAGGAGCTGCGCGCGCCGTCGTTGTACTCGAGTGCAGCAGATGAGGAGGATGAAGAGCAGATCGAGCCGGACCAAGCGAGCTTGGTTGGGGAGATTGTGAATGATGTGGTGGAGGAGGAGTTATGCGAGGAGTTGGATCACGAGGATGAGGACGAGGATGAGGTGGAGGCAGGCGGGGACGACGGGGGCGTGACGCTCAAAGATCGTCAAGATGTGAGTGGGGTTCGAGCTTGTGTCCTGGATTTGTTCGCGAAGCTGACATCTGGCATAGGCTATAAACATCGAGCACCCCTTCGGTCTCCCCATCTGGAAACCTGCACTCTACCGCAAGTCCCGTTCAGTCACGCGTAACGCCGAGTCGGCGCTGCACAACATCCCCTCGGCTGCGGCTGAACGCCACCTTTTGCCCGGCAACATACTCTGGGTTGTCCTCTTTGGCTGGTGGCTCGCCCTCGCATGTACATTCGTCGCGATTCTCGTCAGCGGTGCCGAGGTGCTCGGTGGCGGGCGCGGCGGGTACGGCAAGACCTTGCGCGGGCTGGCATGGTATATCGGCTGGCCGTTCGGCAAGTACGTCGAGGGCGAGGGCGGACCCGAGGAGGAGAACGAGGAAGGGGAGGGGGATGTGGAGCAGGCCAACGGACGTGGTCATGGGAACGGCACGGAGAATGGCGGGGACTATGGGGCGTTGGGTGCGGAGAGGACTGATTCGCCGGTCAGCAAGCGCAGCTTATCGCAGCGGCGCGAGGTGTCTGACGGGTCCTCGTCAAACTCGACGGTGTGCCACCCCCAGCTTGACGGCAGCCGCTCGGCGTCTGCGCCCACTTTGCCCAACCCCGCGCTGGTGACCAGCGCTGTCCGCCCCGAGGACCGCCAGAGCGGCGTGTCGTTCGCCCCCCGCGTCGACGCCAAGGGCAAGTCCCCCGAAGGGGCTGGCACTGACGAGCGCACGAGCCTCCTCGGCGGCGGCGGCGGCGGCGGTGGTGGTGGTTCCTCAAAGATTGGATTCCGCCGACCGCGCAACAAGCGCGCCAAGCAACTTGGGCGGATCGTTTACTGGCCCGGGTTCTTCCTCATTGTCGCGCCGACGATGCTCTTTGTCTGCGTGCTGTGCTGGTGCTTTGTCATCACTATCCCCATGGCGAAACTGGCCTGGGCGCTGCTCACGCTGCTGTGGTCCCGCCCGCTTGAGATCAACTTTCGTGCAGCGCCTAAAATCCCTGTGCCGACGCCGCACAGCTCGTCCGACTCTATTAGCGGCGACGGCGCATCCGGTTCAGGCGGAGGGGATTCGCCTTCGGGGTTCACGATGAAGCGCGCGCACCTCACCGCGGGGCAGGTGGCACCGACGTCTGGCCCAGCCTCGACGGTGCTGCTCTGTACGTACCGCGCTGTCGGGCTGCAGTACTACAAATACACTGTCGGCGGTGTAAACATCATGTTTATCAACCTGCTCCCGCTCGTGTTCTTCACCATCATCGATGGGCTCATCCTTCTCCCTGCTGTGGAGCGGAACGAGCACCTCGGGCGGCCCATCACTCCGTTTCTCCGGTTGCTCACATCGCAAGCCCTCATTTTTGTCCTGGCGCTTGCCTCCGTCATCCCGCTGTCGTACTTTATCGGCATGGCTGTGGCGTCCATCTCGGCGCAGTCGTCAATCGGCATGGGTGCAGTGATCAATGCGACTTTTGGGTCTGTGATCGAGATCATCCTGTACAGCATCGCGCTCACTCAGGGCAAGGGCCGGCTAGTGGAGGGCTCGATCGTCGGGAGTATCCTGGCGGGCGTGCTGCTCATGCCGGGGGCGAGTATGTGCTCTGGCGCAATGAAGAAGAAGGAGCAAAAGTTTAACGCGAAGAGCGCGGGGGTGACGAGCACGATGCTGATTATGGCGATCATTGGGACGTTAACGCCGACAATGTTTTATCAGACGTACGGGACGGTGAGTTGGTTGGCGGTGTCTCTCACATGGTTTTCGTTCTGCTTGTGGCGAGAGAAGAGCTGACGAGATGGGTTTAGTTTGAGCTGCACTGCGACGGATGCCCCGAACCAATCGGCGGTACACTGCCCTCGACAAGCCCAGCGATGTGGGTCGACAAGGCTGGCGGGCTGGGCCTCAAACCCGAGGACCTGTGGATGTGCGACCACTGCTACTACGAGCACCCTGATCCGGAGAAGGACCCGTTTTACCAGGAGAACGTGAAGACGCTCATGTACTGCTGCGCTGCTATTCTGTTGTTTGTGAGTTGTTGCTCAGGTCTCTGGAAAATATGGAAAAGACGAGACGAAAGAGACTGACAGACGAGGACGACGCAGTCGTACCTGATCGGCCTGTGGTTCTCCCTCCGCACGCACGCTGCGCAGATCTGGCAGAACCCCCAACAACTCATGAAGTCGGAAGAAGCCGCGGCGCTCGGCGGTGTTCACCCCGCACTGAAAGCGACTATTACCCAGCGCATGACCCCCCAGGCGCTGGGGCATATCCTCCCGCTGCACAAGAGTAACACGGCGAGTCCTGCGCAGGCCACGCATGGTGCCGGTGCCGGTGCCGGTGCAGGCGGAGTGGCGTCGGTGACGGGGATCACGGCGTCCCCGAGGATCGGGACGCTCAAGCTCGCGCCGGTAGAGGAGGCCACCGAAGCCGACGCAGACGCAGGCGCAGGCGCAGGCACAGGTGCAAGCGCAGGCATAGGCGCTGCCTCCGGGCCAAGCGCTGGGCACCCGGACGGACGGGCGTTCAACCTCCCCGCGGGGTACACCCCCTTCCTGGAAAGCGTGGACCACGACATGAAGTCGACGCATCTGTCGCCGATGCGGCTCCCGGGGACGCTCACGACCGAGGACTTTACGCGGGCGGTGGCTGTGGCGACGGTGAGCGCGCTGCGGCATCAGGGGTCGATCATTGGGAGCGGGGGCGGGTCGGAGAGGCGGCATCGGTTGGGCGGCGAGGGGCATGTTCATGGTGCGGGTGCGGGTGTCGGTGTCGGTGGCGGGGGCGTGGGTGCGGGTGCGGGGGCTGGGGCGGGAGTGGGGGTGGTGGGTGGTGCAATCGTGAGCAGGGAGGATAAGGATGAGGACGGGGAGGAGGCTGGGGGGCATGAGGGGCCGAGCTGGACGAGAGGGATGAGCGCGGGGGTGTTGTTGGGGTGTACGTTGCTGTACGCAATCATTGCGGGTGAGTTGTGGCTTGGCCCAGCGTTTGGAGGGTGGGGCTGATGTGTGTTTGTTTGCGTGGCGCAGAGATTCTGGTGGACGTCGTAGACGTCGTGATGAAGGGCTCGGGGATCGACGAGAAATTCCTAGGGTTGACGCTGTTTGCTCTCGTGCCGAACACGACCGAGTTTATGAACGCCATGTCGTTCGCACTCAACGGCAACATCGCGCTGAGGTGAGCCTTACTTGCATGTATCCGCAGCTGGCAGGTCCGGACAGAAACCGACGCCAGAAGCTGACCATGGAGAATGTAGTATGGAGATCGGATCGGCATATGCGCTGCAAGTGTGTCTCCTCCAGATCCCGGCAATGGTTGCGTTCAGCGCGCTGTACCAGCCCGACAAGATGGGCGACATGGTGGATACATTCACGTGGGTCTCGTCCTCTTTCTTCCCTGCGCCGCGGTTGGAGCGAGGCGAGGCAGACGTGGCTGACACTGCGACTCGGCACATGCAGGCTTATATTCCCGCGATGGGACGTCATCGCCATCATCCTGTCCATCTTCTTGCTTACGTACACGTACATCGAGGCGAGGAGCAACTACCACAGAGGCTCGATTCTTGTCCTGGCGTGAGTGAGCGTCGTGGACGTCTACGTGATGCTGCGCTGCGCGGCTGGCCATGTGGCGTTACGATATATATACACGTGTGCGGGCGCTGACGACGGTTGTTCTCGCTTGCAGCTACATCGTCCTCATCATGGGCTTCTACTATGCACCCACGCGGAGCCAGGGCGACGCGGAGCATGAGGGGATGATGACGTTTGGGCCCGACAGCGCTGGGCTTGTCCAGGCCAGCTTGGCGCTGAGGCTGACCAAGCTCTGGGGGTGACGCGACGCGGGGTGTGCTAGTGTGGGTGGGGGGGATGCCGGGATGGTTGCCGGGATGGTTGGTTGCCTAGGTGGTGTGTAGATGTATCTGTCCTGTCCGTTCCCGCGCTGTGTGTGTGTGTTTGTCTGTGCATGAGTCTATACGGAACGGGTGCGAGCAGCGATGGATCGTATTCGACGGGTGCGGGGTGCGGGGCGGGGCGGCTGGCGTGGAGAATGGTCCCGCTGGGAGCGCGTCGATCACGGGCCTTTAGATCTGCTGCCACCCCGTGCCTTGACGGGACTCGCGGGGGGACCCTGCAGGGTGTGGGCGGCCCCTGAGTGCACTTGGGTCGAGCGTGTCGGCGGGGGTGCTCGCTGCAAGCGCTGGGGGCAGACAGGTGGCAGGGGCAGGGGCGGGAGAAGGGGGCGGGGGAGGAGGAGACAGGGGGGGGGAGGGGGAGGGGGAGGGGGAGGGGGAGGGGGGAGGGGGGGCGCGGGGGGACAGCGCCGAGGCAGAGCGGCGCCGCGTCCGCCCCGCCCGCACGATACCGCACAAAGGCTTGGCATGTTCATTTGTGGCACCCGGCCAAGGGACCCAGCCGCGGCCCCGGCCTGGCTCGACGTGAGGCTCGCTCAATGTCGCTCGGCGGCGGCTCACACAGCTCGACGGCGACTCGAGCATCTCCTCCACCATCCGTCGCACACCCGCCACCCCCTTCCCCATCCCTCTCCCCGCCGCCATCCCATCCTCGGCCGACACCCCGCCCACGCCCGCCTGCGTCTGCCAGCTTGGCAGCCGTAATCATCTCAGCACACCCCAGACGGCTCCCGGCGACTCACGTCACCGTTGTCGTTCACAGCCACCGCCTCAGCCACTGCACTCGTCCCACGCACTCACTCTACGCAGCACCCATACCAGTACAAAACAGCACAGCTGGCAGCACTGCCTCCACCCTACCACCCACAACCATGTCCTTTGGCACCTCCCCCGGATCTCCCTCCTTCCTCGGGGCCACCGGCCCCGGCTACGCCTCGTACGACGCCCACCCCCGCGGCGGCATCCTCCTCAACGGCTTGGGCCACCGCACCTCTCTCTCAGACCCCGCGGGTGCACTCGGCCCTGCCAGTGCTGCGGCAGCCGGCTCGGGCTCGCACTCCAGCCTGCCACTGCGCCTCGCCGCGCCGTTGGTGCCCGCGAAGCTCTCCAACAGTTTCGAGGTGCGCTTGCCCTTGCTGGGGTCGCTCTCTGGCTCTGGCTCTGGCTCTGGCTCTGGCTCTGGCTCTGCCTCGGGCGGGGCGGGGGCGGGGGCAGGGCCAGCAGCGGCAGCGGCCGTGGGAGCAGGCACGGGGACGGGGGTAGGGGAGACGAGGGGCATAAGTCCAATGAGCAGCAGGGGGGCGGGGAGCGAGGACCCAGCGAGTTCGCTGATGAGCCAGGGCAGGAGCTGGAGCCAAAGCGGGGAGGAAAATAGTCCCAAGCAGCAGCACCGGATCCGCTTCGCGCCGCTACCCGACCCGCGCCGCCCGCGGAGCCTCAGTACGGGCCGGAACGTTGCGTTCGGAGAGAGCGTCGTGGATGAGAATGGGAACGAGACGCGCGGACTGGTGCTGCGCGCCATGGGGGATGATGATGTGGTGGTGGATGATACTGAGGGCGCCGAGGACGCCGAGGACGAGGAGGAAGAGGAGGGAGCGGAACATGATGGGAAGAGGGGGAGGAGTTGGGGAAAGACGATGGGGAGTAGTTGGAAGGGGACGGTAAAGTTGTTGAGTGGCAAGAACCCGGTCAAGGAGAAGGACAAGGAGAAGGAGGGCACGTATGATCAAGGGGCACCGTTACAGAAGAGCGTGAGCACAGGAGGACTCATCGGCACGTAAGTCCCCACACACACACCACGTCATCACCACGCCCTCACCACGCCCTCCCCCCCCGCGCTAACACACCCCCACACAGCTCGCCATTCCGCTCGACGGCCGAAACAGAGCGCCGCCGCAGCATGCAAGGCCCCCCACCAACGACCGTCACCTCCCTCCTGTCCGCCCGCCGGCCCGACGCCCCCCCTTTCTCCTCCTCCTCCTCCTCCTTCTTCACCGCGGCGCCCGCCTCCCCGGGCCTCTCCCCATCCTCCGCCGCCTCCACCGCCGCCACGCACCACCGTCGCAACTCGTCCTTCGAGTACGCCCAGGCCTCCTCCTCCCTCGGCGCCTCGCCCACCCCCGTGCGCATGCTCAACGGCAGGGTGTACGGCTCCCGCCGCGCGTCCGAGGCGGCGGCGCGCGAACGCGCACTCCGCGAGAAGAACGAGCCTGCGTTCGTGGAGTGGGGCTCGACGGGCTTTGGCGGCGGGAGCGCCTCCGTCGCGGCAGCCACCAGTGTGCCTGTGCCCGGGCGCAAGAGCTTCCTCGGGGACGAGGATGACGGTGGCGGGATGGCGTGGGTGAAGCGCAGGAGGGAGGAGAGGCTGCGAAAGGAGCAGCAAGATAAGGAGAAGAGGGAGGCGGAGGCGGCGACGAGCGGCCCTCGAGCGGGAGGCCCCTCGTCCCCACCCACCATCACGCTCTCGACCACAAGCGGCGACGGCGATGCCGAACGCGATGCCCAAGCCGAAGCCGGCGACATGAGCCCTCTCTCCGGCCCCCGCGCAAATGCAGGCCTCTCTTCCAGCCAAAGCTCCCAGAGCTCCCTCGAGCTCCCCTCTGGCGCTGGCGGCTCTGGCCCCGGCGCACCCCGCCGAACCCACTTGGGGAGGGGCTCCTCGACAGACCCCCAGACACCGGCGACCAACACGGACGAGCTGCCCCCGACGCCTACCATCCGAATCTTCTCCGACACTGGGGCTGACACGCTCGACGGGTCGGCCGGGTCGGCCGGGTCGGCCGAGTCGGCTCCGTCTCCATCGTCCGGGATCGGCGGGATCGGCGGGATCGGCGCCGCGGGGCTCGGAAAGCAGATTCGCTCGACGGAGATGGATGAGAGTCCTACGACGATCGCGATCAAGAATGAGGGGACGACGGAGAAGCAGGCGATGCGGATACCGAGTGGGGGGGAGCGCCAGGTGGTGGCGGATCCGTTCGGGCAGGCAGAGCGCAGGGGGAGGGGCGAGGACCCCGAAGGGGGGAGTGATAGTGAGGGAGAGGGTGAGGGGGAGGAAGAGGAAGAGGAGGACGATGACGGAGACTTTGATGATGATGATGAGGAGGACATGGATGCGGTCAGGTGCGTCGGGTGTGAAACAATTGTCAATCTGGGTGGTGGGTGTGTGCACTGACATGTGGCGATCGATCTAGGACTACTTCTTCCGCTGCTGGGGTGGAGGTTATAAGCCGCCATAGAAACTAGCTCCCCCCACCTCACCTTCCATAAATATGACCTGCCCCCCCCCCCCAATCATCAGAATCAGACCCACAAACAAAACCAACCCAATCAACTCGGAAAAGGAAGGAAGAAAAGAAGGCAAATCATAGGAACTACGAACGAAATTTTGGTACGGAAAATCAGTCGGTGTAACAGTATGAGTTCCATTCCGGGCGGCACGTTGTTATTCGTATCGTATGATCTGTTTATTGTTTCACGCACGCCGCAAAAGGCAGTGGTCGCTCGTGAGCAGAGGTTGGGAAAGGGAAATATCCGCTTGTTGGTATATGGATGCATGCTTTTGTATATGGACCCATGAAGAGTAGTCTCTCAGGCAATTTGAACGAGAGAAAGAGGGGGGCATGACGCATTGCTATGCGTGTGTGGGTCACGTCAACACGTCATCTTCAGCGTATCACAGCGCCGTCCGCTTTCTTCCATTCCCCCAGATGCACCCTCACCACTACAAGCCCATTCTTCTCTGCGGCTCAGCACCGATCAGACCAGACAAATATAAGAGTCCAAATAGGCCCACAGATACATTCCCTCACTTCCACCCCCGCTATCCCTCATTATGTTCTTTTGGATCGTATAGCTGCAATCTGAATCCTTCAACCGCCGTGCAGAACAAACATAATACCATCCTTCTACTGCCACCTCGTTCACCTCCTTATCTCTATCGCCTCATCGTCCTCTCACCGTCCAGTCCTCTTCACTCTAGGCGTGCGCCTCATGGGCGTCCTCTCCCTCCCCTGCATGGTCATGCCCCTCCACTTCGGTTGCCTTCCCAGGCGGGCAGCACGTGTCTCCACCGCACTCATCGGGCGGACACCTTATCAAACAGGCGTCGCCGATCTGTATAAATTTTCCAAGATGGGTCAGTTGATAAATATCTCTTTGGGGATGCCGAGGTAAGGCATTGGGGAGAAGACGGAAAGAGGCAGGAGCTTGGACTAACTGATAGCTGATCGTTCTCGTCCGGGTAGAACCTACACAGCGAAAGAGGGGTCAGCGGGGGGGTCTGGAGGTATCGAGATGATCGCCGGAGGGGGGCTCACTCGGGCTGGATAGTAACACTGTGGATCCCGTGCGAGTGCATCGACTGCCTGATCCCGGTCGCCACTACCATATAGTCCTGGCCCGGAATGATCAAGACGTGCACACTCGCCACCACGGTTGACTCGCTGAGCTGCCAGATGTGCAGCTCGTGCACCGAGTCGACGCCATCGACGTCGACAATGGCCTGGCGGACAGCGTCGAGAGAGACGTGCGAGGGGACACCCTGCATGAGGATGTAGGAGGCAGACTTGCAGAGAGGGAGGGCGGAAGAGAAGATGATGCAGGTGATGAGGAGGGAGACGGCGGGGTCAAAGTAGAGGGTCCAGCGGCCTCGGCAGCTGCGGGGAGTCAGTGGGGTGTGCAAAGTGTGTGCAGCGGGGGAAACTTACAACCAGATGACGAGGCCGGCAGAGATGACACCGACGTTGCCCAAGCTGTTCGCACTGTTAGCCTCTATTCCATACTTGGCACCCAGGGCCCAGCACGACTCACGCATCACCGACGACGTGCAAGAACACGCCGCGCATGTTCATCGACCCTCCATGGCTGTGTCCATGCCCTGCCTCAGCCTCATCCGCGCTCTTTGCGAGCTTCCCGCCTTTCCCGTGTGAGTGGCCCTCCGCACCGTGATCATGAGAATGGTCGTGGTCGTCACCCTCCGCATGCGTGTGGTCGTGATCGTCAACCTTGGCGACAACGGTGGACTTGGACGTATCAGACGAGGCAGATGCAGAGTTGGCGAGGTCGGTAGCAGCGCTGGGCAAGGGGAGGGTCTCGTTCTGACCGGGCACAGGGGGGACGCGACTGGCGCTTCCCATTCGCGCCCTGCTGACGCTCCCGCGCTTGCTCTGCCTGCTCGCAGACAGCGCGCGCATACCGCTCGACGTGGGGGGCGAACGCGCGACACCCCCCGCGCCAGAGTCGTAAGAGCTAGAGAGGTTCTGGCCGTAGCCGAACTCGGCAGCAGTCTCGATGACCTGGGCGCGGGTCTGGGCGGGGTGCTGGAAGAGCTCAGAGACGGAGTCGGCCCGGGACGAGGTTGAGGCAGCATCGTCGTCCCCCTCGGGGAGGGCGATGGCGCCGTGGGAGTGCCCATGAGAGTGCCCGTGCTCTGCGGGGCAGATGACGAGTTGATTGAATTAGCAAAACGGCATGTGGCACCCTGAAATCGTGGAAAGGGGACCCACCGTGGAAGAGGAAGAGGCCGACAAAGTTGCTAAGCAAGCCTAAGCTGCCGACAACGACGATGAGCTTAGGGTTGGAGATCTCTGGAGGGGCGACCAAGCGGACAATGGCTTCAAGGAAGATGGAAACGCAGAGAGCGACAAGGAAGACACCGTTTATGAGAGCGCCAAGAATCTCGGCACGCTGCCATCCGTAAGAGTTGGCGGAGGACGAGGGCGAGGTGGCTAATTTTATGGTGTAGAGCGCAACGATCAAGGAGAGGACATCGCTATGAGGAATGTCAGAGGAGTGACGAGGTTTCATGCAAACGAAACTCACTTGAGCATGTGGAATGAGTCAGCGACGAGGGCGAGAGAGCCTACGGCATAACCAGTGATGAGTTCCTGTCGAACGTCCATGTGTCAGCGGGCTCCCCCGGTATCACTACCCAGTCCACTCACCACGAAGAGGAAGACGGTGTCTATCACCAGCAACGTGATGATACGATGCTGCCTAGAGAGTCCCATTCTGACTCAGATCCGTGACTTGTGGTTGAGCGAGGAGCAGGACGGTGGCGAACGCGGATCGAGAGCTGGTGTATTTGCGACGGGTCTTGCTTTTGTTTTGTGTTATGCAATGCTGTGCGGGTGCGTTTCCATGGGGTGGCTGCTGGGTTGCTGCGCAGTATAGCGAGTGGGGTGTTGAGTCTGGCGGCGAAATAAAAGTTCAAAGGGAGAGTGGATCGGATCGGTGAGAGAGCATGGAGATCGTTCGGGCGTGGGCGACAGACAGCGCGCCTTCCTCGGCCGGCCTCAGCCGATGGCGGTGCAATAATTAGGTACGCTACCGACGCGCTCTCGCCATTTCAGATCGCAAGAGCCATGCGGCTGCGCGTAAAGTATTGTAAAGTATTCAGCTCATCGCTACCCGCCCCGCACATGTGACGCCCCGGACCCAGACGGACCCAGTCCCCACCCCCAATCCCAGACGAGTGCGCGTACACCCCGCGCTATGCCCCGAGCTCAACGAGCCCCCCTGGCCCCCATACCCTGACTGCCCGCCTACCCCACCCGCCATGGATGCCCCGGCGGGTGCGGCTGGGGCGGCTAGGGCGGCTGGGGGTACGGCCGGTTCGGTGGCGCGGAGGCTTAGGCCTACCTTAGTAATTCATCTAACCTGCAATATCGTTAGTATCGTACCCCCATGCCATAAAGCTTAGAGACCTCGGCCTTCTCCCCGAGGCGCGCAAGTCGAGCAGTCGGTGGCGCGCTCAGCAGCTTTGGCCTTCTCCCCGGCTCGCCTCTGCTCCTCCTCCTCTCGTTTCCTGTTGTGCTGTTCGTCTGACATCCCACTCCTCTCTTTTCCATGCTCCCCATATTCAGCTGATTGTCATGCACGCCTCCTTATATGCGAATTGGTATGCCCAGTTGTAGCATGTATTCTCTGGTTTATTCTGGCCTTGGCCAGGAGTTTACGTAAGAGTGATAGAGCGGGGAGACAGGGGAGAGAGGGGGAAGGCAGAGTGGGGAAGTGAGTCATTGGCAGTACAAGGAGACCGAATCGACAGTCTAGATAGGGGGACACCCTCACATATCATATCTCTTGCCACGCTCTATCTTATCTCACCACCGCAGCACCCCTCACACCCAACGGACACCACTATCTCCGCACCACCCGCGGGAGCCTCATCCCGTGTAGCATGAGGGGCCTACCGCGGTTAGGCAGGGGGCATCCACCCATGGAGCCACTACGACGTCACCGTTTGTTGCCATCGCACTGTCCTGCTCCATCCGTCCCCGGCCACCCACTGCTCTCTTGCTTTTCTGCATAACCAAGGGGGACCACCGCGCAAGGCAGCAGCAACCACAGCCGAGGATGATGCCCCTCCACACAGCATCCTATTACTCCTACTCCACCCCCAGCTCCCCCTCGGCCGCAAGCCAAAACCAGCCGTTCGACTTCCCCGTCGCCATCCCCCCGCGGCTCAAATCTATCGGTCGCCGCATATCCCAATTGTCCAACGATCTTCTGCCCCCAGGATTGGACGACGAGGCCGAGGAGCGCGAGCGGCAGACACGGGCCAAGATATCTGGCTTGGAGAAGGCAAAGAGGGACCTGAAGGCTCAGGCGGCGGCGGCGGGTGTCGGCGCGGGTGCAAGCGCGGGCGTCGCGCAGGGACAAGGAGCTGTCGCGCAGGTCCAGCATGTGGCAGTGCCGGGTATGGGGGACGAGCCTGTCATGTGCCCGTTCTGTGATAAACCTCTTCCCCCGAGCTTGTTTGCCACGCAGCTCGGCACGGGCGAGCACACCCACGAGCAGCGCCCGACCCGACCCGAGGCCGTGCGCACGAGTACCGCACCTCCCCTTCCCCCCACCTCTCCTCCCACCCCCACTCCTGACCCTGCCCCTGCCTCTGAACCGACCGAGCTACCCATCCCTAAAACTACTGCCGAGGAACTAGCAGTCAGCGTCAACGAAGGCGACGTCGCGAACCACACTGCGGCCGAGACCCTCATCTCGGATAGCGATATCGCGCGGTGGGCCACCCTCGCTGGGATATCCCCCCCGAAGGCTTTGACCATCTCCCCCGGGGTGAAGTCTAGTAGGGCTCCCTCACCTTCGCCTGCGCCGGCACCAGCAGCAAAAGATGCAAAAGCGTTCCCGCTTCTCCCTCCCCCACCGGCCCCGGCAAGCAAGCTCACCAAAGCGCCGCGCGCTAGCGAGCGCGCCGCCTCAGGCTCTGGCAAGTCTGGCAGGTCCGGGGGTTTCGGGTTTTTCCAGCGCGGGTCCGCGAAGAACGGGGAGGAGGAGGAGAGCAGTGATGAGGATGGGATGGCGGGGGGATATACGAGGTTGATGGCGCAGGGGTCGCTGTCGGATGATGAAGGGGATGAGACGATGGAGAGGATCGAGACCGGGAGGAGAGAAGGGGTCAATAGGGATATGAAGGAAGTGGAAGAGGTGAATCAGGAAGAGAAGGCGCGGAAGTTGGAGGCGAAAGACTATGTGGAAGAGGAGAAGGATGAGGAGACGGCAGAGAAGGAGGCGGTGGTGGCAGAGGTGAGGGGGACCGGGGGGAAGAGTGGCGACGATGAAGTCCGAATGGTCCTCCGAGAAGTCCTGGGCCGCCTGACTGAGATGGTGTGTCTCCTCTCCTCATCACCCCTTATACCCCTTGACCAACACAACTAATTCATCTGCAGTCAAAATCTCACCAAACCCTGCTCAACTCCCACTCCACCCTCCTCACCTCTCTCAAGATCGCCCGCTCCAACCTCGCCATGGCGGAAGCCAACTCGGAAATGCTCGAGGCACAGTTCAAGCTAGCGCCCGCTCCTTCTGCCGGGCGGATAGTCTCAGGCCCTGCCTCCAGCCCTATCACCACTACCTTTGGCGCACCCCTCGCTTCTACCACGGGTTCCTTGCCGGCCCGCGCCTCGCTAGACGAGAAGCCCCGCCCGTCGTCTTTACACCTCGCTGCGACCGCCCAACCAGGCAACAGCGGTGCGCTCTCGGCGTCTGCTGCCGACACGGGTAAATCTTGGGGGTTTTGGAACGGTGGGAAGAAGAAGTTGCCAGGGGGGTTGGGGAACATCACCGTGCCCTCGCCTGCGCAGATGATGTCACATTTGCCAGGGTCGCCTGGCGGCGGGGGGGTGGAGCCGCGGTCGTCCGGGGATTACTTTCGAGGGGTCACGAGTTCGAGCGTGGCGCCGCACTCGTCTGCGCTGTCCGAGGACCGACCCCGCCCTGTGCGCACGGCCACGGACTCGGGGGGTGCGGGCCAGTCCTCCGGCGTAAGCCAATCGCTCAACGAGGGGAGCAACATCGGTCGTTCTGTATCCTTCACCAACGTCTCCTCCGCTTCCTCAGCTGGTGCGGGGTCTCGCGCCAACGTTCCCACGCAAGAGCTCGCGAAGCTGCGCCAAGCTTACTCTGCGGCGGTGGCGAGAATGGATGACATGTCCAAAGAGCTGGCAGAGCTAAAGAAGGGCAAGGTGGAGATGGAAGAGGAGCTGGAGGGGCTGAGCCAGGCGTTGTTTGAGGAGGCAAATAAAATGGTGGCGGATGAGAGAAGGAAGCGAGCGGAGCTGGAGGACAGCTTGAAGGAGGTGCGGGAGGAGAGGGAGGCTTTGCGAGAGACGATCAAAGTGTTGGGCGGGAAGGCGGAGGTGCAAGAGCCGGACGAGGGCGTGGGCGAAGTCGTATCGCGGGGAGAGGAAGAGAGAGCGCCGAGTAAGGAGGATGACAGGGAAGAGGTGGAAGCCGCACTAGAGTCGCTCGTACCCCGCGACCTCGACCGGCACTTTGAGGCTCTGCACAAAGCCATCCATCACGTGCACGACAGTCCGCCCTCTAGCACTACCACCCCCCTCACCTCCCCGCACGCCGCACATGTTTCTTCCTCCTCTTCTATTCCTACTGCCCTCATCAACCCCTTCCCTACCCCGCTCCCGCATACTGCAGTCTCTGCCCTAGACATCGCTCCGAGTCGGACGTCCACGGCCACCCCACCGATGGACATCCCCTCGCGCCCCGTGTCGGTCAGCTTACCAGCCGAGACCAACCCTTGGGCAATGAGCGTGGAGGACACGGAACCTGCGGTGCAACGCCTGGAGCAGCACCCTGAGGTACAGCTCTCGGTTACCACGCCTAGTCAAAACCCCATCGGGGAGCTGACGTTAGACGACGTCAAGCCGGTGGAGACAGGCACTGGGGTCAAGGGGCACGTGCGGAAGGAGGACACAAGTGGTGTGGGGGATTTCCCCCCTACTACGCCTGGGCTGGGGTTTGATATGAGTGCGGAAGTGGGCGGGGCGGGCAAAGGCCTACAGGGGGGAGCGGTGCAGTCATAGTTGGCGTCATGGAGGGCATATACAGTATCTCTTATATATAATTCGGGGCGGAGACGGGGGCGGGGGAGGGGTGGATTGGCTGATCTATCTAGAAGTGTAGCGGGTGTCTTTGTTGTCTTGGACAGAGTACAAAGCAGATGCATTACAGGTCCAGCTGTGGTATCGGATACCGAATGCATAGCCGGGTGTCGCGTAGGTACCATCTGAAACATCGGGAAGGGACACATGCACAGGCAGCATGTCACTCCCCACTCCCCCACCCGGGAAGTACACAGGCCCCAGAACACAGCTTCCCCCAACTATGATCACAGCAATCGAGCTCGTCGTCAGTAGCCCCTCGCAGACGACGACTACGACCGCCGACGTGCATCTCCTCCGCCTCCAGCCTCGCCTCGCACCAGCACGCCCGCTCCCTGCCTCCACTTCCGCGCCGCCCACATCGACTCGCAGCGAAATCTCAAAATTTCCATCTCACTCCCTCTCCACATCCCACTCCGCCCCATCCCAACTCACACAGCACAGCACCCTCGTCCCCCTCCTCTTCAGCACGGCACTTGGACCCCCTGGCACCTCCAAACGCCCTCAAAAAAAAGCGACGATACATGCAGCCGAACGATGAAAGCTCGACATCACGCGCCGGCGCGGGGAGCCAGAGCGAGAGCAGGGGGATGGACAGTTACCCCTCGGCTTATGCTGGTGTAGATGATCGGTCAGAAGGCTCAAATACGGGATGGAACGACATGGGGCAAAAGGCGGGAGGCCGAGATAGCCCCCACGCCGTCCCCCCCGCTCCCCCCACCACGTCCACCACCGCCTCCTTTGAGCCTCTCCCGCACCCCATGAACCCCCTCAACCTGCACCTTATCTCTCACCCCACACGGGGAAACGGCGTCTTCTCCCCGCGCGCGATCCCTGCCGGTACTCTCATCGAGGAGTCACCGGTGCTGCTGCTGAGCAAGGAGGAGTGGGAGAAGGGGGACATGGACGGGACGGTATTGGGCAGTTATGGTTTCTGTTGGAGTGGTGGGGGGATGGCTATTGGGTTGGGGTTAGGTGAGTCGGGGTTCCGGCGGAAGCGGTGTGAGGGTGGGGGTGGGGTGGGGGGTGGGGGAAGGGTGGGGCGGAGAGAACGGGGAAGGGGTGTGTGGTGTCATGTTGATCGACGACAGCTGGCTGACTGGACCTTACCGTCCTGCCCTCTTCTCCTTCTCCTTCCTTTCTTCCCTTCTTTCGCCCATCGCCAACTCCTTTCTTCCCTATAGCATCTCTGTTCAACCACTCCATCCGCCCGAACGTCAACTTCATCCGCTCCCCCGCAACCCGCACCATTCGCTTCATCACCTCGCGCCGCGTCGAGCCCGACGAGGAGCTCTGCATCTGCTACACCGCCGACGAGTCCAAGCTGTGGTTCGTGCCCGCGGGCGAGTCGTCTGGGCGGGCTGCAGCGCGCGATACCGCGGTGGACTCAGACGAAGATCTCGAAGAGAGGTTGTTGGGGATGCAGGTGGAGGAGGATGAGGAGGCGGTGCGCGCAGGGATGGAGAGGGAGGAGAGGAGAGAGAAGGCAAGGGGGCGTGGGGGGCGAGGGGGGCGAGGCATGGGTGACCAGGGCGAAAAGGAGGAGGGGGTGGAAGGGGGAACATCGTCAGAGCTTCGTGCCCCGAAGCCTATCCATCCGCCTTTTTCCTCTCAATCTCTCCGGCAGTCTCTCCCGTCTCCGCCGTCGCGCACGCTACCCCCCCAAGGCTCTTCGTCCCACAACCCCTCCCCATCCGGCGCATCTGCCCCCCCCCTCCCTTCCACCTCCCTCCAGCCCCAGCACCTCACCAATCTCCCCACTCCGCTCCATTCTGGCTCGCACAACCCGACCAAAGCCGCTGGCACGCGCCATGCTGACATGCAGCGCAAGCCCGCCGAGCTTGTGGCGGACCTGGTGTTCAACATAGAGGACTGGCAGGATGAAAAAGGGCGGGATAGGAAGGATAAACTTGCAGAGGCGGAGCTGCTGGGAGAGTGTGTGAGGGTGAAGGGGCCGGCTGAGAGGGAGAATGATGGGGATGAGCAGGAATTGAGTGAGTGGCACTAGTGCGGGGAACTTTAGGAATGAGGCTGACTGGGTGTACAGTGCAAGTGTGGATCATGGAGTTCACCGATCCAAAGTTGACAAAGACGGCGCTCAAGTGAGCATATTCATATGATGTTTATGAGGCTCTTCATCTAACTCTCTCGGTAGCTTCACCAAGGAGGTATGGCCGAATGATGCAAATGAAAGGCTGAGACATCTGAAGAGGGTGTGTCGGCGACAGGTGGATGGTATTGGTAAGCACGCTGCCCAACACAATTGAAATCAACTGACGGCCCGCTCAGAGTACTGCAGAATAGCTCTCTGCCCCCTTGCAGACCATACAGCGGAGTCACTGTCCGCCCTCATGACCTCGTTCTCTCCCCTCCTCTCCACCCTCACCCCGCTCGAGTGGTCTGTCCCCTCCTCCGGTGCGCGCACCCAAGAACAGCTCCACTGGAAACATAAAATCTGGCCCGTCTCCTTTTCCCCTGCGCCCATCATCCCTTCCTCCTCCGCCTCGTGGCCCCTGGCCCGCAAAGCCTGGGTGTCTGCCGGCATCCAGCGCGTCCTCGAGCTCGGCCTTCAAGCCAAGCGCGATGGCCAGCTCCCCGTGGCCACCTTCTGCACCAGCGCCCCGCCCGCATTCTGGCCTGGCACAGACGGTTTCATACCACCCACCCCCAACCTTCGCGCATGCAGCGCCGACACCCGCATAACAGAGGTCCACCCCTTACGACACGCGACACTCAACTGCGTCGCCTCCATCGCACACCTCCGTACCGTCCCGCCGTTCACAGACACCCCGCCGACGCGCAACGGCGCAGACTACCTCCTCACCTCGCTGTCGCTATTCATCACGCACGAGCCATGCGTGATGTGCTGCATGGCGCTGCTGCACTCGCGCGTGCGTGAGGTCATATATGTGTTTTCGCGGAAGCGCGGCGGGGGGTTCGAACTGGACGGCAATGGTGGTGGGGGAGCGATGGGTGAGGGTGGCTTTGGGGTGCATGCGAGGAGAGATCTGAACCATCGGTTTGAGGTCTGGCGGTGGGATGGGGAGGTGGATCCGAAGGTTCGGAAAGCGTTGGAAATCGATGAGGAGCTGCAGCTGTAGATAATGTGGGGGGAGGGGGGAGACAGAGGCCCGGACAATGTTTGTTGGCCGGAATCATTAGCATCATAGAGAAACTACAGTCTTATGCATGTTTTTCGTGTCCTGTGGCGAAGTGACGGCAAATGGTGCTGACAGAAGGAGGCGTTTTTGGAACCAGGTCGGTCGTTGAATGAGAGGAGTGCGAAACGCGCGCCACCGTGCACAGACAAGATTACACTTCGCTGTTCCGTTCCGCTCTCCACCCGGCATATCACACACACAGCAGAATGCATACAGATAGTTAGAGAGAGATATTTTTTCCTCACACTATTCACCAGTTTCCCTATGTACTAGAATCCTCAACAACGTCGTTCGTTCCTCCCCGCCGCAAGCCCCGCCCACCTCCGCCCGCCCGACCACCTGCGCAAGCCCCCCCGTCCATATGCTGTCGTCTACCTATGAAAAGCTATACTATCCACAAACATAAAGAGAAGGGCAACGAGTCGCCCTCACTTTGTTTTTTGAGAAAATAAAAAATCAATGCTGGGTTACAAGTATGCCTCCCTCACCCTTCCCCAGATACCGTCCTTCCCGAAGTCCCTATAAAGACGCCTGCCCCACACGCCCCGGCCTCGGCCAAGATGGGGCGCCGGAAAACCAAGGCTGCGAAAAAAGAGATGAAAAAGAAGAATGGTGAAGAAGGGAGTGGAAAGTGAAAAGTCTACTATGGGACAGAAGAGTAAAAGCATCGGACAAGAAGAGGGTATAGTCAACATGGTATGTCGGATCAAAAAGGAGTGGTGGTGGAAACAGACGATGAATCGACAAACATGAGAAAACCTCTATATGCAAAGAATAGCAGGGGTATGAAGATGGACTGAGGGTATATCGCCTCCTTCGCTAAACCGCACGGCTCCCTCACATCATGGGGACGTGGCTGGGCCCGTTGTGGTATGGCACATAGCCACTCTGGGCCTCCTGCCACCCACCAGCCGATCCACCACCCATCCCAAGCCCGTCCTCCTCGCCAGCGTGGCCGCTTGCACCGGTCGCCTGGGGGTGGACCGCGCCAGATGCGTCCTGCGCGAGGTGCCAGTTGGGCGCAGGCCCGCCGCCCGGCCCACGAAGGTGGAGCCACGGCTGGCCGTCAGGCCCAGGCGCATGGTAGGACAGACCGGTGTGCGTGGGGCCCATGGGGTGTTGCCTCTCGTGGAACGAGGGATGACCAGGGTGCATGGGTCCGGGGCCTCCGTGCTGCCCGTGGCCATACTGCATGAAGGGCCCGCCGCCGCCGTAGATGTCGGTGAGGGCGTTGACGTGCTGGAGCTGGGGGCGGCCGATGTGGCCCCGCGAGTTGTTGTGGTAGCCGCCGCCGCGGTGCCCGCCACCACGCCCGTAGCCGCCGCCGCCACCACCACCACCACCGCCGCCACCACCACCGCCGCCGTTGTAGGGCGCAAAGGACGCGTCCTCTCGGGCGAGCTTAGACTGGATGCGCTTGCCGTAGGGTGTGTTGCGGATTGAGGGGAGGATAGGACGGATGCACTCGACGAGCTAACAGAGAGTCAGCTCCACTTCAACAACAGTGCGAAGATCACTACTCACCACCATGCGCTGGCCAATCTCGCAGTAGTCCAGGATAGTCTGGATAACATAGTTGCCGTAGCTGTCACGCAGCAACTTCTCCAAGCGCGAGCGGTTGAGCACCTCGCCGACGAGGACTTTTCGGACTTCCGTATCGGCCACACGGATACACTTTTCAACAACATTAGAGGAGAACCTACACGCTGCCTGTCAGCTTACTCTCCTTTATTATGATATGTAAGAGACCGCGAAGCTCACTTCTGGACCGAAAGACTGCAGACGTTTCCGATGAACGTGCGGATAAGGGGCTCCGAGAACCTGGCGTCGTTGAGGTCCAGTATGTACTGGATCACGTAGTTGCCGAAAGGGTCTTGGACAAGGTAGAGCGAGTTGAAGATGATCTCGGTGACGAGCTGCATCCTCTGCGCAGGGGAGGCGTGGTCGATGCTGCGCTGAAGCACGCAGCAGCCGTGGCGGTGGGTAGCGACCTCAATGAGGTTGGCGGCGATCGCATTGTAGATAAACTGGTTGTCCTCCGGGATAAGCTTGTTCAAGCATTTTTGAATAACCTGTGGATGAAACTCGTCAGTTACCGAAGGATCCATCAGCAGTGTACAGACTATGCTCACATGATTCCCATTAAGATCCTTTATCAACGCCACGACGTTCATGCTCAGCGCCAGAATCAACGTCCTGATCTGCTTGGCCTGTCTGGGCTGCGCCAAGAAATCCACCATCTTCTGCACCGCCCTGGTCCCGTGCATGTTGAGCGAGATGCCAACGAGGTCGTTGGCCACCGAGTCTATGATCGCCGACCTCTGCTCCTCCGTAGAGAACTCGAGGAGCTTCTGGCACAGGTAGTTGCCGAAGGGGTCCGTCATAAGCTCGGGGAAGTGGCCATAGGTCTCGTTGAAGATCATGTCGCGGTGCTTGGGGTCGCCGTCCTCAAGCTTCTTCTGCAGGTAGCGGCAGCCGTGCTGGTCCTTGCAGAGAGCCAGCAGTTCGCCTTTGAGGTCCTCAATGCGTACACCGGTGAAACGGTTGACTGCTATGTCCGTCAGCTACAATCTCTGCCGCCGTGAAACTCTCTTACGCACACTCGGTGTCCCGGTCTTGGTCGGCCCGCTTGTTCTTCAAGCCGATGGACCCGCCGGGGTAAAGCGAGCCCGAGCCGTAGCCATCATCGTCGAAGCCGTACGGGTCGTAGGGCAGCTGAGGAGTGAAAGCAGCGGCAACAGCAGCAGACGCGGGAAGACCGCCGGCACTGACGGGGGAGAAGGACATGGGGTTGTAAACCTCGTTGTACGGCTACCATGGGTGTCGCGTCAGCACCAATGGAACAGCTACGGAAACCAGTGAACTCACCCTGGCACTCTCGTTCACCGAAAAGCCCCCGCCAACCTTGCCAAACGCCCGCGCAAGGTCGGGGTTGGAGTAGCCCCTTTGCGCAGCACTGAGTCCCTCACCCTCGGTGGGCCCCGCGCGCTTCTGGCCTCCCATCCCAGCGAACCCGAACGGGGTCCCGGGAACAGACTTGCTAGGCATAGCAGGGAGACTGGCGATGCTGTCGGCCATGCCGGTAGGGGAGGTCTTCCGACTGCCCAGCAAGGCGGGTTCCCGGATCTCGTCGCTCATGAGGCCCTGAGCCTGGAGGGGGGAGGTCACGCCGCGGGCGGTCGCGCCAGGGGCGGCGAACTGGGGCCACTCGGAAGTCTTGAGGCCGGTCTCAAAGGGGCGAGAGCCAAAGGCTCGGGGAGGGGTCTGCGAGAGGGGAGCGAGGTCGAGAGCAGCAGAAGCGGCCGAAAGACGCTTTGTTGGCGTCAGCTCAATCATCGCGACATGAGCGCAGGGGATCTCACCTTGGGTTCCTGCTTGGGGATTCCAGGGAAGGGGTCGTCATCACCCATCTGCAAGTACTTGACAGAGCCTATTCCCCGATCCAATCAGCACCATCCCAGATTTTAGCTTGGCTCCAGCACTCACTCTGCGCACCCTCCGCGTCCACATCATCGTCCTCCTGGCCCCAGGCCCTCCCGGGCGAATCTGCCATAACGCTCAGGCTCAGCTTCTCCATCCCAAACGTGCCGCCGTAGGTGCTCGTCCTCCTGCTGCCAGGCATGCTCTTGGCACCGTTAAGGCCGTCCCTGCCAGTGCCAGGGGGGCCGATGGGCGCAGGCGCCTCCTTAGGGGGCTCCGGGACAGAGGCGGGCGCGTGGTCGCGGCCGGAAGGCGTAGTCGGGGCCGAAGCGATCTCGCCGGCGCCGCTGAGGAGCTTACGCTCCTCAGCCAGCTGGTTGGCCTCGAGCTCACGCATCTGCTGCTCAAACTTGAGACGCTGCGCCTGACGGGCGCGCTCGTGCTCAAGACGCTTCTGCTCGAGACGCTGTAGTTTAAAACAATAAGGTCAGCCGCCTGAAATGTTTAGACACCAACAATAGATCTCGCTTACCTCAGCCGCCTGCTTGCCGGATACTTCCGACTACACACAGACGAAAAACATGATCAGCGCCGGTCATCCACGACGAACCACACCCCGTATGTACCCTCCCCATCAGCCGCGCTGTCCGCACCGCCCCGCGACGTCGCCACTCCCTGCCTCCGTCGGTCTCTAGCCTATCTCATACTCACAGTTTCCGCCAGGTCCAGCGCCTCATGACCGTTCGCCCTCCCGTTGGCACCCTCGGCCTTGTTCACCTCCGCGTCCGACCTCCCCTGGTTACTGATATCCGCAGTCATAATTCGTTCTCTAGGGTTTTCGACCAAATACAGATCGACGAGCTACAACAACAAGCCAGTAATGGAAATCGTCAGACGGGATGACGATTGACAGAGTGGGGATGGAGACAGGCACTTACAATTGAGCTCGAACAATCCTATTTGGGCGTTGTGACGTGGAAACCTCGAAAGGGGAAGATGATGGCTGCTGCTTCGAGTTATGGCGCAGGGGGACAGTGGATGGTAGGCGCCAGTTTCGGGACGATTACGGAGAAAGGGGGTCGAAGTGGTTTTACAGGGTGTGCTCATTAGCATGCCTTCTGGTGACCTTCTCTTAAGACAGCACGAAGCACAGAGAAGGTGGCAGCGTACTTACAATGAAATTTCCGGTAGGGACCAAAATTTGGCTTTATTGTTTGGCTTGATTTTGTGGGGATCCTACGACTACAAGACGGGGGTATGCTTGTAGATTGCCGAGACGGTGGTGGTACAGGTCGTACAACGTTCAACGAGTAAGTCTATGTTGTTGCTTTTGGAGTGTTTTTCTGAGGCGAAGATTGGTTGAAGAGTCACTACAAAGGAAATTTGGATAGCATTGAGCAGAAGCGTGGGGACAGCAGCCACACTCGCTAACGCCGATATTGATCCCGTCCACGCACCACCTGTATGGCTTTTAATAGTAACTCTCCATGCATGCATGCACACAGAACAGCGAGGACAGTGCCAGAGAACACGTGGATGTAAGCGTAGCACAGATACAGACGACGGACGAGTAAGCAATGTGTGAAAGAAGCCATAGCATCGCGGATGTACAAGCCCATCCCCCCTGCATCCTCTACACCACGTCCACCAGCATCGGGAACAGCTTAGTTGTTCTGTGACAGTCAGGCATGTCAGTTGAATTCGTCCCATTGCCTCTAGATGCTGCAGGAAGCATCCATCAATCCAACTAACCTTCTCGAAGCCGATGGCGGCAGCCTAGATGCAAAGTCGTCAGTCAGCGCGAGCCATTTTTCGACCCAATGGGCGCATGCCTGATAGCTCACCTTCTCACGGAAGCACTGACGGCACATGTCAAGACCCCTACAATGAATTAACGTCAGTTCCAGTTGTCCCCCGTTGCCATTTCTACGCCCTCGGCCCTCCGCCACCCATCCCCGTCCATCGATGATTTCTGCAACGTACCACTTGCTACAAACGCATGCCGTGTCAGCTTTCAATCTTTCACTGAAATGGAATCTGCAGAGAATGCTCACCGGATGAGACCGGCCTGGTGGGCGCAGACTCGGCACTGACGAGAGCCCTTGCCGTAGTTCCTGGGGCTATGAGCGAGAAGGTAGAGTCAGTGGGAATCTCTTTCGACTGGGCCAGGCTTCCTCGACTGTGCCCCCGCACTCTCTCTTTCGTCGCCGCAGCACCCTGGGAAGCCGCAGTGGGAGATGGTATCGTGTCGAGGTGGAGAGGGGCGAAGAGATGTGGAAACTTCAAAGCCCAAAGGAGTCGACAGAAGCCGGCACGGCCACTCCCGACGCCCCGGCAAATCCAAAGACTCCCGACTCCCTCCCTCGACCGCACACCTGCCCTTCCTACGAGATACACCTCCGCCACCTTTACTCCGCCCCCTATCCTCAGAGGAACCTTGTCTCTCATCCCTCAGGTCCATCCTCTCTCACACATATGCCTCCGCCACCGCTACCGCCGTCGCCAGAAAACCAGTTGGGAAGCGCCCAACTTACCGGGAGAACCAAACGTTGGAGTGAGCCCTACATGATACATCGTTAGTTATTTGCCTCCCTGTGTGAGAGCTATGGGCCATGTAGACTCACATGATGAATAGATCGAGGGTGTGGTCGACTAGAGGTGTCGGTGGGCTTGAGGGTCTGCCGACAGCACGTATTAGCCTCCCGCCCATACTTCTTTTCTCCTAGTATTTCCCCGTCCTCCACTATCTCGCCCGCAACCTCCGCACGCAATGCAGCAGCATAGACTCACTAGTAGATGGCACGACGTGAGGTCTTTTTGAAGCTGAAGCTGTTCAAAGGGAATCAATCGAGACACGAAATCTGACAACGAGAGGCAGGAAGATCGAAACTCCGGAAACGCCGAAAGAGCGTGGCACTCTACGTGGTTCCTGACGACCGCGTGTCATGATTCGCATCTGCGCGCTTCGTGCTTAATTCATGCGTCTTTTCCTGTCACTATGCATAGATTGGGGGAGTGGTACCGAGCGCAACAACATACATTAAAGGTCATCAATGTATAGACCTGGATGGAGGAAAACGCAGAAAGAGAGCGGTACGGGCGCCGCTTGTGCACCAACAGAGAAATACATAACTGTGGGCGTCTTCCTTCGCCCCGTGATGCCTGGTCGGACGGTCGATGAAGGAAATGAGGATGGGGGCGACTATGCAGACACTGCACTCACCTATCTACTGACCGACCTCATTATCTTCCTCGGACTCTCCCGTGTAGATATGACAGACATATAACTCGCTCCTCCCTCTGCCTGGCCCCTCACCTACGTCCAGATACAGAACGACCATCATGTTCCCCTCCGCTTCCCACTCGTGCACCTCCGGCTCAGTAGCATATCACTCTGCAGCCCGTCTGTAGGTTGGCAGCCATCACATCCTCTAAACGCACTGGTCTGACCCATCCGCATACCAGGTCTCCAACAGCTCAGTCACGTCAAGACCTGTGACGAAGTCTTAAGGCAGGACGCCAAGAACCAACCGCACAAGCTCGACGCTGACCCTATATCTGGGAATCTCCGCGGACCTGTCGACTGCCCGACGTCGTGCCATAATAATGATGGGAAATGATCGTGGCTCTTTGTTGGTAATGTACAAGACGCATGAATGACAGACTCATACATTGGGTCATATACTGCTTACTTCCGACCCATCTCGCATTACTCTTCTAGTCCACTTCCTCAATAGCCGCCTCCCCCCCGCGCTTGCCCGCGGCCGTTGGCAGTCTCCATTGACCGTAGAGCGATCTGCATAAACCTGTCAGCTCGCTACCCACCGACCAACTACGCAGCCCCGGCGACACGGCACTTACTCAAAGAGCGCCAAGATGGTCCACTTTCGGTTCTCCGCCTCGGGGAACACCAAGCTCCTCGGCCCGTAAAAGACCTCGTCGTCTACCTCCTCCTGCTTCCTCGGGAGACAGTGCATGAACTTCCAGTCCGGGTTCGCGCCCGCGCTCTCCACCATTTTATTGGTGATCTGGTAGCCCTTAAAGGCAGCGAGACGCGTTGCCTTCTCGCTCTCCTGGCCCATCGAGATCCAAGTATCAGTGACGACGACGTCGGCCTGGTGGAGGGCCTCCTCGGGGGAGTTGGTGAGGGTGATCAGTTCCTCAGTTTTGGCCTCAGTTCTGCCCACCACAGGTCAGCTACGAAACAAGCAGCCACATAAGAGAATGAACGTACACCCGGGCCCAGACACGCTCGTCGACCTTGTCGTACCCCTTGGGCGACGCCACGCTCAACTTCATCCCGAACCTCGGGAGGGTCACCAGCATCTCGTTGATGATATTGTTGGTGTCACCGACCCAAGCGACCTTCTTGCCCTGCAGCGCACTGAGCGGGTGCATGTTGGACTGGTAGTACTGAAGCAAGCTCTTTTGGGGGGCACCCAACAGTTGGTCAACGGGTGGGGGGGTGAGAGGCGCGTAGGTCTCTTGTAGAGTAAGCAGATCGGCAAGGATCTGGGTGGGGTGGTACAGGTCGGAGAGGGCGTTGATCACGGGCACGGGAGAGTACTTGGCGAGGGCCTATGAAAGAGTCAACATCAGTCTCGTTCGGCGATACCACCAACGCGGAGCTCACCTCGATCTCCTCATGTTGGCCAACACGAGCAAAGATACCATCGGCCATACTTCCGATAACTTTTGCCGAGTCCTCCAGCGACTCATTCACGCCCAGTTGGATGTCGTCCTTGCCCAAGAACATGGTGTGCCCTCCCAGGGCAGTGATGGAGGTCTCGCTCGCGACTCGCGTCCTGGTGCTGCGCTTGTTGAACAGCAATGCAATGGAGCGGCCATCCAGGCAGTTAATGACGTTCCTCGGTCCAAATGTCTTTACTAGTGTTTTGAACGCGGCCGCATTCTGGAGGAGGACGGTGAGCTGAGTGGTGGACAAGTCGGCGAGAGTGAGGAGGTGGGAAGGGCCAGCGGAGATGCGCCTCTGGAGTTCGTTGGCGACCGCCCTGCGATGGACCGCGGCGGAACCTGCAGTCCTCAAAGCAGAAGTTGGGGGCATGATAAATTCGGTTGTGGAGAGTGGAGAGGAGTTGGCGGGGAATATATAAAGTACGTTGGCGGAAGATACTCTCCTCGAGTCGACGGTAGTCGGTGAGAGTGAGTCCCGGTGAGCAGATCAGAAAATAAAATAACACGTCATCGCTTTCGACTTCTCTTGCTCGTACTCTCTCTTCTGCTTCATGTCGTGAATACTGCTGTCTATTGTCAACAGGGGCACATTGCACAACTCAGACATCAGCGACTACACTCCAGGACCACTCTCACTGACCCACATTAGTCATGTCCTTCGCCCGCTCCCGCGCCGTCGCATCCTCCTCCCTCCGCCACCTCACCACCGCCACCTCTGCCTCCCCCTCCGCCCTCATACCCACCCACCACCTCATCACCCTCAACCGCTCCCCTATCGCCCTCCCCAAGGCCATCAAGGGTACACTCGAAGCCTTGGGGCTGCGGAGGCGCCAACAATCTGCTCTTCACAAGTTCTCGGAGGAGACCACTGGGAGAATACTGCGCGTGAAGGAGCTTGTGACGGTCATCAACGTGACGGAGGAGGAGGGGATAGCGCTGGCCAGGGGAAGCAGGTCTGAAGGGAGTGGGGTGGAGCCTTCTGGGAGAGTATATGGGGGAGGGAAGGGTCGGATGGACGTCAGCGAGTTATGAGGTGAGTGTGTAGGGAGTGAGCACCGGCTTTTTTGCACATGCTGATTTTGTTGTGCTTTCCTGTGGCAGTAGTGCCCTGCATGCAATTCCTCCGCTACCACCCTCATCCCCACCTCCATTGTCACTACGACATGCATTGATTATCACGGCATCCAAACGCGGTCCTTGCGCTTACCCACGTTGGTGGTCGACTACAGCTTGACGCTATGGGCTGGTGCCACTCTGCAAGTGAGGTCACTGAGTGCCGCTAAATGATCGTCGGTCTGTGCATGCTTTCACCTATCTGCCAATCTGATATCATCTTCGGACCGGTTTCGTACCTTTCCGCCCACTAGATCGCCAACACTGCATATATCGCCAATCCGGCAGCACTTGTTGTTTCCCGACTGGGAAAACATGTATCCGCATACCTTCCGCAACGGCCACCGGCGGCAGGTCGCGTTCGGATTATAAAAAAAGCGCGGGATACTTTCTCTTTCTCTTTCTCTTTCTCCTCTCTTCTTCGTTCATCATATACTCCATACCCTCTCAGGATACTCCCTGAGTACCCCTCCCCTTGCTCACACGCATCGACAACACCTTCGCCAACTGCAAGACCCCTAAACAGAGTCAACTGGTTTTCCACCATGGAAGACTCGTTCACACTCGGCGCCGGGCCACCCCTGCAGCCCCAACTCGATCCGTCAGGTCTCACAGCCTCCACCTACCTCTACCAGTTTGTCTTGCTGAAACTCGTCGCCATCGCCAAGCCCTTCTTCTGTGGTGCCCTCAAAAGCACCGCCCACGCCGTCCAGCCCTTCATCGAGCCCCTCCTGCATTCGTCCCAGTCCCTGGCTTCCGCCGTGGACGGCATCGCCACGTCCTGCACTTCCTTCTGCTCTCCGGCTTCCGCGATCACCACCCCGCCCCCCTCTATTCCCCCGGACCCCGCTCCAAGGCTCACCACGCCTTACACGGCAGAAGAGATCTACCGCATGGGGTTCATGTACGCTGGCTCCGCAGGTCTGTTCTGGCAGACCCCAGCTTGCTACAACGATCCTGCGCGGCTCCAAGCGGAAGAGCCCCTCATTGTGCCGGTCACAGAGTACATCTCGTACGTGCTGCTCCCCATACCGGACTTTGTCGACCCCTACTGCCAGCTCTCCTCGTCCGTGTGCCAGTCGCTTTCAAACGCGAGCGGGAATGCCAGGCCTGCGGAAGCTGCAGAAGGTGCACTGCTCGCCCAGGTGGGCGCGGATGCAGACTCGAGATCGTCTGGGTCCTTCCGGGATTCTGTCCGCGTAGTGCTTGATGCTGGCTTGGGGTGGCTCTCGGTTGTGTCCGCACTGGTCTGCGGATGGCTCTCGGCTGTGTCCGCTCTGGTCTTCCGATGGCTCTCGGTTGTATCCGCACTGGTCTCCGGAAGGCTCTTTAGGGTCTTGACGTGTCTTTTCGCGATGTCGTCCTCTTTTGCCCAGGCGTCTATCCGAGGGATCGAGCTGTCTATCCGGTTATGCAGCGGTGAGTGGCTCATTGCCGCTTTGCACCCCGTCCATCTCTCGCTCTGCCGCCTCGGTGTCCGGCTTTGCTCGGTATGGTCTGCGTCCATTCACGCGACTATCCGCGGGCTCCAGCTCTTGGAATGGCTCCTGCCTACCCACATTTCGACTCGCCGCTCACCCTCTTGGGACGAGTCTTTGCTTGCAACGTGGGATGGCTGGACTTGGCGATGGGCGCGGGAGGGGGCGACGAGAGGGATGACCTGGCTGGGTATCGGAGTTGCCAAGTGGATCTTGACTGTCATTGGGACGTTCTTGTTCCTCAAGAAATCGTGAGTGGATCGTCTTTCCAGGGTATATTTTGTCCAGCTGGACTGACAGGTGCATGATACAGCTGGCTGTACATCCTCAAGCACTTTGACCACGATCTCCCTTCCGACCACCTTTCTGATACGGGCCCGCCGGCGCCTCCCTCCTCCCGCGTGCACTCCCTTATCCTCAACCTCGAGGGGCTCAGCATCCGCCCCATCCTCTATTGGTCCTGCGTCTTCCCTCTGCATTTGTTGGTTTGGCGGCTGTGCGCCGGTAGCTGGCAGGACGGAGCGAGCTCTCTGTTGCTGGACTCGGACGATGCGCTGACCGACTTGGCTAATGGTACTCACGCGGATCTAACGGCAAAGGGTACTGATGCAGATGGCTGTAAGGCGGCTGCTCCGGGCGCACCTCCCGCTCCCAAAGCCGAACCCTCCTCCGCGGGCGCCGCCGAGGCTGAGGATGAGACCGTGGTCGCGAAACAAGGTCTCGCGGGCACTGAGAAGGACGTTCAGATATATCGGCCTCACATGGTGAGTCCAGTATTTCTCTTGCCGTATCACGCAGACGTAGACAAGGCGCAGACTTGGGCTGGCACGCAGGCTACATTGTCCAAGATCCCGACCAATGTCTGGCAGGCTTATAGCTGCTCCGGGGCTGCCCCCTTCGGTCCGCTTCTGAGAGAGAACCGCGTAGCCACCGGTATCCAGCCAGCCTGTCAGGCCACGTCCCCCCCCTCTTCCAATGCCGGCACTCCTTCATCGACCGAGAACGCGACTGGCTATAGCTACCCTCGAGGGGGTAGCATGTGGTCTGTTGTCGTGTGGAGGGAGTGCCCCCCTGCTATCACGTTCGAAAGAGCCGAGACCGAGTTGCCCTGGGTAAATCGTCCTTTTCCGCTATCTGTCGTCACATTGCACAAGGCGAGGCGCTGACAGTCGCGCGATCAAACACAGTCTTCTCCGCTCTGGAAAGTCATCAATGACGACTCGGATTCTGCCCCGAACCCCCTGGTGGAAGATGTCAGCGTCGACAGCGTCGACACCGCCGTCGTTGCTCTTGGATCGTGGAAAGCTCACCAGGTCCATTCTCTTCAAGAGATGACGTCAGCCAACATCTTCTTCCTGGTATGCAGTTCTGTTTTTTTTTTTTTTTTTTTTTTTTTTTTTTTTTTGTTCTTTGTCGTGCGGGACGTGGCTGATGGAGTTTGGGCAGGGGAACACTGCGATGGCCACCGGTACCACTACCGCTACCCACAGCTCCACCGCCCTCATCCTCGCCAACGCCATTACCCTCACCACCCGCCCCGCTCACGCCAAGGCCACCGCCCTCATCACCCGCACCGCCCACGCTGACACCACCGCCATCATCATCCGCACCGCCCACGCCAACGCGGGTGAAGCGAAGCACGCCTCCTTGGAGTACGTACCGCCTGCAGCGACCAAGCCTGAAGTGAGTACACCCTGCCTCCCTCCCTCCCCGCCAGACCGTTTGCAGGGCAGGGCACAAGTACACGGCTGACTCTGTATATTCTACAGCCACAAGCTCCTGCCCCCGTCGTAGTAACCGCCAGCGTCCCTCACAAAGACGCCCACGCCAGCTGCGCTGCGGTTGTTGCTACAGGGGAGAAGGAGAATTGGGCTATGGTGGTGGTCGAGAAGGAGGAGAAGCGTGTTTCGTCAGGGGTGAGTCTGGCCGCGCATGGGGGCGGGGGGGGGGGGGGGGGCCAGGCCAGG
>JANBXI010000002.1:37207-85140 GCA_024271845.1 Cryptococcus sp. VH57_BW
CCCCCCCCCCCCCCCCCCCCCCCCCCCCCCAAGGCAAGGCTGACGAGATTGCGTGCAGTATTCGTTCACGGCAGAGAGCCTAGTCGGCGCTAAGCTCAAGGTGAAGGATGTTGCTCCGGCGGTTGTTGTTGGCACGGCCGAAGAGGGTGTTGTCGGTGAATACACGCCCGCACTCCAGGCTGTGGCTGTTGTCTCCAGGCCGGTGCGTCGTCGGATTCTAGCTGCGCCGACATCGATCGCGGATACGCTGGTCGCAGTTGCTCGGGCTGCTGAGGATGCGGAGGATGCGGAGGCGAGGACCGTCAAAGTGAATGTCGGATCTGCGGTACGTCGTGGTGCGGCTTGATCGGGGGGGAGGGGGGGGGGGGCGAGTTCTTGCGCTGACTGGCTCGTGCTACGTAGTACTCGTTCACGGCAGACACACTCAGCAACGCCACCATGTCCATGGCGGCGGACCCCCCGCCCGCGAGAGTCGAGGGTGGTGTCGAATCCGGCGTGGCCCGTGGCCCCAACCCGCTCCATGGAGGCGTCACCGCTGCGCAAGAGCGGTACGACCAGCAGATCGTCGAGACGCTCGAGGAACTCCTCTGTGGCCAAGGCGTGAGTCTAGACCTCTTTGCCGTGCCGAAATCGGCTGCGTCGTGGTCGGAATGCCGACGAGCAGTGGCATGTGCTGACTGCGCTATTTGGCAGATGGTCGGCCCAGAGGCCCGGGCATTCATCGCCAACCTCACGAGCGGCCTGCAGTCAGCGCCGGGAGAGGCCAGGAAGATGGCTGTCGGCGAAGCTCCTGCCGCGACGGAGAAGCCCAAGGAGTCCAAGAAGAAGAAGAAGAAGAGCAAGAAGAAGAACAAGAAGAAGAAGGGGAAGGGGAAGAAGAAGTCGGGAGCCGAGGGGGAGGGGGCCGAAGTGTGACCCCACACCGGAAAGACAAAGTGAGTTGCTCGCATGGGGGTGGCGGGTGGGTGGGAGGCGCAAGCCCGACCCAATACTGGCCTGGCTGGGGCGGCACGACGCACGTCTCGTGCTGCCGAGGCTACATGATCAAGGTCCCGGAGACGCACCTCCGTGGTCTGTCTTCAGTGTTTCTTTTGGGGTTGTGAGGTTCTAGTATATACATGTACCTTTTGTATTGTATCACCATGGTGCATCGTCCTTCCCACTTCCCACCTCCACTCTGTGCATGCTCTTGGGCGGCGCTGTTGCTGGTGCTTTGTTTCTGCCATTACGCTAGTACGTAAGGTGTATATTCGAATCCATAAAGGCAGCACGATGCCACTGTGGGGCGTGCGCCTCTGCGAAGGGATCTGCCTGATCCCGTCCCGAGCGAATCCCATGGCATGACGAGAGGCAGCAGTCACCGGCCGTCATTTCAAGGGAGCGACGCAGGGCCGGTGCATGGGGGCGGGGCTGGATCCTGCGGCCAGGGCGGGTGCGGCAGTGGCCGGGCGGGGGCGGGCCGGGGCGGGGCCGGGGCGGGGCCGGGCGGGTGGGGACGTGCGCGCGGGGCTCGCGGGCCGTACGTCATCCACTCGTTTGCACCGTCTCGCCTCGAATTGACACGTCGAGCGGCAGCGCGGCCGAGTCCACAGCGAGCCGCAGAGCACAACGTAACGCAAGCATCGCCCTCCCTCCCTTCTTCCTCTTCACTCCCCTCCCTTCTTCCCTCCACTCCCTCCCTTCTTCCCTCCACTCCCACCCCCCACCCCCCTCCATCCACCCCACAAAACACCCCGCGGCCACACACACACACCCCAACCCACCCTCCACCTCCACCCACACAGGCCACCCCTGCGTCCCGGCCCACCCGGCCCGCCCCCGTTCCGCCGTTCCTTTCTCTCATCCCATCCGTTCTCCTCCAGTCCGTCTTTTCGCGCCCGCTCTCGACGGTCCGCCTTTGTACACCCCACCTGCAATCGACTTGCCCCCCCCCCTCTCGACCCTTTTCCATCACCCCGCAGCCATGTACAGAGCGCGCTCATTCGTGCCCGGCCGACGCGCCCTCATCGTCGCCGGCACCACCCTCGCCGTCGGTTCCACCTACCTCTACCTCCGCCCATCCCAGCTGCAGCTCGACTCGCAAACCACACCCGTCACCAAGCGCCGCCCCGGCCCATTATGGTCGCCTCCCTCCCGAGCCCAGATGCTCGAGCACCTCCGCACCTCGGGCGTGTTTATCCACCGCACAGAGGAGGGCGGGCCCGTGTCTGGCCCCGTACTGAAAAAGGACGAGGCCGAGAGCGACGGCGACGACGTGTTTGACCTGTTGATCGTCGGCGGTGGAGCCACAGGCGCGGGCACTGCGCTCGACGCCGCGAGCAGGGGCTTGAAGGTTGCCTGCGTCGAGCGGGACGACTTTTCGAGCGGCACGTCGTCCAAATCCACAAAGCTCGTCCATGGCGGTGTGAGGTACCTCCAGAAGGCCATCTTCGAGCTCGACTATGGTGAACCACTGGCTCCTTTGGCATCCCGCCCAACAAACCACCGTAGGGATACAGCTGATCACGTCCGTCGGGTGGGTAGAGCAATGGAAGCTCGTCAAAGAGGCTCTTCGCGAGCGCCGCATCTTCCTCGAGACCGCTCCCCATCTCAGCCACATGCTCCCGTAGGTCACCTCTAGCCACTGCGCCCCGCCCCGCGCTGACCCACGCCCACCTCACAGTATCCTGCTCCCCATCTACACCTGGTGGCAGCTCCCTTATTACTACGCCGGTTGCAAGCTGTACGACATCCTGGCCGGTAAGGAGAACATGGAAGGCGCCTACTGGATGGGCAAGGGCAAGGCCCTCGAGGCCTTCCCCATGCTCAAGAAGGACGGGCTCGTCGGCGGTGTCGTCTACTACGATGGTGAGCTCCCCCTCTACCCCACGTTGTATCCCGGTAGCACAGGCTCACCCCCTACCTACCGCCCACAGGCCAGCACAACGACTCGCGGATGAACATCTCGCTCGTGATGACCGCTGTTCAGCACGGCGCCATCGTGGCCAACGGGATCGAGGTCACCCAGCTGCACAAGAAACCCGACCCGTCGCGAGGCGGCGAGGAGCGGATATGCGCTGCGACTGTCAAGGACAGGATGACTGGCGAGGAGTGGAAGATCCGATGTCGAGTGGGTCTACTACCAGCTACCAGCGGTCGACAATGGGTGGCAGCCGGGAAGCTGATGATTCTGTGACTCTCTTAGGGCGTGGTAAACGCCACTGGTCCCTTCAGTGACGGTTTGAGGAAGCTCGACGAGCCCACCACCCAGGAAATCGTCGCGCCCAGCGCCGGTGTCCACATCACCCTTCCCGTGAGCTCCCCAGCATTTTCCACCAGGGACTCCTCTGCTGACACCTCTACCCCCCCATAGAACTACTACGGCCCCAAGACCATGGGTCTCCTCGACCCTGCCACCTCTGACGGCCGAGTCATCTTCTTCCTCCCCTGGCAGGGCAACGTCATCGCAGGCACCACCGACTCGCCCACCAGCGTCTCGCAGAACCCTATCCCCGAGGAGAAGGAGATCCAGTGGATCCTCGACGAGGTTCGCAACTACCTCTCGCCCGACATCAAGGTTCGCCGTGGCGACGTCCTCTCTGCGTGGTCTGGTATCCGGCCGCTCGTCAGGGACCCGGGGGCCAAGAAGACCGAGGCGCTCGTGAGGAACCACATGATCAACGTCAGCAAGGGTGGTCTTTTGACCATTGCCGGCGGTAAATGGACAACCTAGTGAGTCTCGGCTGCCTCACCTCACAGAACGGGCCAGAGCCACAGTATACGGCCCACTGACGCCGCACACGCACGCACGCACACAGCCGCGCCATGGCCGAGGAGACCGTCGACGCCGCCGTCAAGGAGTTCAACCTCCGCCCTACTGGCAAGAGCCAGACGGACCACATCAAGCTCGTCGGCGGCCACGCGTGGTCCAAGACCATGTACATCAAGCTCATCCAGCAGTTCGGGCTCGAGACAGAGGTCGCACAGCATCTTTCCGAGTCGTACGGCGACCGCGCTTGGATGGTCGCGTCCATGGCCAAGCCCACCGGTATGTCCTTGTATCCGCTGGCCCGCTGCGTGGAGAACTGCAACTAACAGAATGCCCCGCAAACACAGGCAACAGCTGGCCGCTGCACGGCGTGCGCCTCTCCCCGCTCTACCCTTACATTGAGGCCGAGGCACGCTACGCCTGCCGCTGCGAGTACGCGCTCACAGCCGTCGACTTTGTGGCGCGCCGTACCCGCCTGTCCTTCCTCAATGTCCAGGCCACGGTCGAGTCCCTCCCGCGCGTGCTTGATGTCATGGGCGAGGAGCTCGGGTGGGACCAGGCGCGAAAGGAGCAGGAGTTTGACAACACGATCGAATTTTTGAAATCAATGGGGATGCCCCAGGTTCGTCCCGTCCATCTTCAATCCCTTGTGCTAGAAGAGGCAGAGGCAGCAGTCGAATACCAAGACCGAAGAGACATGCCAAGAGCAAGACTGACAGGCCACGGCCCGGAACAGCACACCAAGCTCAAGCTCGCCGACGTCGTCACCCGCCACGGTCACGTCGCTCCCCTCGGGCTCGCACAGAAGGAGGAGCAGGCGCTCTATGCGCGTGCCAACTTTACGCCTGACGAGGTGCAGCACCTTCGCCAGCAGTTTGAGCGCTTCGACTTTGTGAGTCATCATGTCCCTCCGCGGACCATCCCATATGATCGTGTAGCTGACCCCCCGCCCCGCAGGACCACGACCAGCGCATCACCCGCGCAGATCTCATCCACGCCATGACCCAGATGGGGTACGATTCGTCCACCGAGACTGCGGACTCCATCCTGCGCGAGGTCGACTTTGGGCGTAAGGGCGAGATCGACTTCTCCGACTATCTCGATATCGCTGCGGGGCTCAAGGAGCTGCAGCTCGAGAATGCGTTCACGCACTTGGCGCAGCTCGACGCGAGCAGGCACATCCAGGCGGGGGGCATTGCCGACGACGTGTCGGGGACGAAAGAGATTAGGAAAAAGATCCCCGTGGAGAGGAGTGGTGGTGGTGCTTAAGGCTGAGGACCGGGATTATCTAGTGGTATTGGGCTCCTCGCTGGCAAACTGCAAAGAGTGATGAGGGATGTTCGCGTGAGAAACAGCATCAGTTCAGTACTCGGTATCGTGATGGAGGGAGAACCTTGGGTATGCATCTTTCGGACAGTCATTATGTGAAATTCATCACGCCGCTATGAAAGTGAATATCCCTCTATCCGACCCCCCGCCCTCCCCCCGCCCCCCCCTCTCACCCTCACCCCACTGTACATACACCCTCCCTCCACGTTAGAAGAACGCGCTCATCGAGCTCAACTGCCGATACACATCCGGCCCCAACCTCAACCTCAGCGTGCTCGCAAACTGTATCAAGCACTGCGCCTGATGCCTATACGCCTCGAGCTGCGCCACCCGCCCTGAGTCGCCAAACGCCGACTGCTTCAGCTGCTGCGAGAGCAGGTGCAGGCACTTCATTGTGGTGACAATGACGTCGTCGAGGTTGGAGATGACGGGCTGGTCAAGCATGTCGCGGAACTTTTGGGCGTAGCGCGAGATCGCCGAGGGGTCGTTGTCGAGCGGTAGCAGGTTGGTCGATTTGAACGTCTATCGGGGGGGGGGGGGGGCAGAAACGATCAGTACTCGCCCTCGTATCGCCAAACTGCTCAGACTCACTTCTAAGGCGAGATCCGGACGGTCCGCTGCAAACTCCGCCAGCGCCAACTTGAGCCGCAAGAGCGTCTCGAGCGTCTCCCAATGCAGCGTCGACACCCTCGAGCGCTTCGCCAAGTCATTCTCATACAGCACATACACCTTCTGCGCCAACCCATACAGATCCGCCGCCCCGCCGAAAGCGCCGCTCAGCCCGATACTCGCCGCACCGCTCTGCAGGGGCGCCCCACCTGCCTGGCCGAGCGAGTGGCCTAGCGCGCGATTGACAGTCTCCACGACGCGGTCGTACGCGCCCGCGAGGTGGTACAGCTCAATCGAGTCGGTGAGCGACGCGTCGAGCGAGGACTGGTCCGCCGCCGCGAGCACGACCTGCCGGAGGTAGTCTTGCTTATCCTCGAGCTTGAGGAGCTTGAGGTCGTGCTCGATCACTCCAGTCTCTTTGGAGCCGTCCGCACGGACGCTCCCAAGGAGGCGGGACCAGCTGCGCGAGGAGAGCACGATGTCGCGCACAAGCTCAAGGCAGAGTTGTTTCTGCTTAGGGCCGGTGGAGCCGGGCGCATCGCTGTTGAGCGCGACGAGGTAGGCGTACTGCAGAGCAGTTTGCGGCTCGAGCTTGAAGAAGGGGCCGATGTACTGCTTGATGAGGCGAGCAAAATTGAGGCATACAGCGCCGGTGGCGTCGTCCATGCTCACTGCATCGGGTTCGTCAGCTTTGACACCTCTCTTTACCAGTGACGCAGCCAGCTCACAAAGTTCAGCCTCGTCACCCTTGGGCGTTACCCGCAAGAGACCATAGTACGACAGGGCCACCGCAAAGTGCAGCGCGTCCGTCTTCAGCTGCGGCTTGGCATACAGGTACGCCACAGCCTACAAGCATCGTACCCCGCGTCAGTAACTATCCCCTCTTGGGCGAAATACCACCCAAACCCACCTTCTCAAACTGCGCTGTGAACAACAACAGGTTGAACCACGCTAACGGCTTCGTCCCATTCGCATCAAACTTGTCGCTCCCATACTTCTCCAGCAGCCTCCCCAGATCCGCCAGATCATACTGCTCCTGCGGCGCGTCCCCGTCCTTGTTCTCTCGCACCAAGCTCAGCTGCACCCACATCCAGTCCTCGGTCGTCGTCGCGACCTTGACCGTCTTGCGGTTCAGCTCGAATCGTCCCACGAGCTTGTACAGCGCGTATTTGAACTGGTCCGCGCCAGCATTGTTACGGATGTGCGCGTTGAAGTCGCTGTACAGGTGGTCGCGCTGGCTCTTCGGAAGGCGGTGGTCTGGTGTCTGGAACGCTGTCTTGAAGCACCCGGGGAAGGACGCGTCGCTGTTGTTAAGCGCGACAGTGTTGTCGGCCATAAGCTCGATAGCGTCCTCGGCGTAGCCACAGCGGACGAGGTAGTAGGCCTGGGCCCAGATAAACGACCCGTTGACGGACTGAGGGAGTGGTCAGCTTGCTCAACGCCATGAGACGCAGGCCAACACACCTCGGGCTTGTAAGTCTCCTGCGCCTCCTTCGTCCTTAGCGTGACGTCCACAAACGCCCGAATCTTGTTTTTGATCCCGGGCACACCACCGAGTGCTGCTTCCTTGGGGTTCTTTACGATCACCTCGTCGACGTGCCTCTCAAAGCTGCCAATGTATGTCAGTGCTGAATTCGAAGCGAGGCGTCCATTCCGACTCACTCCCTCTCCAGGAACTTCTTCCCACCAACGATCAACCTTCCACGGAACGTCGCCGCCTGGTTGGTCTTCGGGTCTGCCAAGTACGCCGAGGAATATTGTCGCTCCTGGATAGGACCAAAGAGCTCGGGAGCGGTGTCGGCAGATGCAGTGACGTTGTCCTCTGATACCCGAAGGGAGGGCTCGTACGAGAGGTGAGCGAGGATGGTGAACGATTGGGAAAGGAGAGGGTATTTCTGAGGAGTTGCACATCAGCATCTGGCGAAGTTTGGCGTAAGTCAACGACGTACGGGGTCATTCTTAACGGTCTCTGCCAATCGCTGGCAAAGCTCTATCGGCTCGCGCCGTAGCCTCTTGTCGTTGAGCTCCTGCAGTCACGCTATGAGCACTACTTTTTGACTCCGCACAAAAAAAAAGCCACTCACCACGACAACCTTCTCATACCGGACCATCTTATTGTGCATGACCAGCCCTCCCTCGCGTGACTCTGTTGCCGTAGACCGCCGCAGTGTAGACTGGCCCATGGGGAACTGTCCAAAACAGATATCAGCTCTACCGTACATCCACTTCACAAGACTTTTGGGAGCTGCTCACCCGTCTCGTACTCGCCCCCAACGCACTCTTTCCCAAGGTCGACCCGCCCAGCCCAGCCGGCCCGGCAGCAGCCGCAGCAGCATCCACTATCCCCGCCAGTTCGTCGTCCGTCACGCCCAGCTCATCTTGCAAGATCCTCGCCTTCTCGACCTGCCAGTTCTGGAGTATACGCTGCTGGAACTGCTTCTGGAACGAGTTAATCGTCTGCAGAGAGAAGTTAGCTGAGGCCCAGGCACACGGGGAAGTGATATAGAACCGTAGCTGACCTTCTGCCTCTGCATCTCGATTCCACTCAGGATGACCATCTCATGCCAGTTCCTACCCCACGCGCCGATATCGCCATCAGCAACGGGGTACGACGGCCCAACATCTGGAAGGGGCTCGAGCCGCGCAGGGCCCGGGGCGGGGCGCCGACGGCGCGGGCGAGAGACAGAAGGCTCAGAGGGGAGCTGGGAGATGGACTGGGTGAGCTGGGAGGTGTTGACGCCGAGAGTGGAGAGGAGGTTGAAACTGCACAGGTGGGTGGGAGAGAGGTCAATACAGTCAGATTGGTGCAGCTGGTGCAGACCACGGCAGCAAAAACCTGGACTTACGCCTCTACTCTTTCACTCCTTCCCCTCTTGCCCCTCCCAGCGACCGTCTCGCTCATGCGCTCGATGTCATCGATACCAAAGCGAATCTGAGGAAGCTCCGAGTCGTAGTCTGCCTTGTTGAGGCTGTTTGCCTGTGCGAGGAGAGATGAGAGAGCGTTCCCTGCTGGGCGCTGGGCAGTCGATATAGACGCGCCGAGACCCCCTCTCTGGGGCGTTGAGGTAGACATGGTGGTGTGAGCGAGTGAGCGCAAGTGCAATGTACGAATTCAGCGTCAAGACGTCGTGAATGCACTCGCGCTGTTGACTTGGTGCCACACCCACGTGACTGAGGTATCTCCGGGTATCTCCGGTGGCCACTGGCGTCGGCGATGTTGTCATGAGCTCATCTCTGTATGCTGTATGTTACACTTCGCTATATCTTATATCCACTCCCACCCAGGCAACACCACACAGACACACCAACAATGTCCGGCCCCGCAGGACAACACTACGACTTGTCAGTACCCACACCCTCACACCCTTTTCCACAGGGCACATGGCGACCGCCGCCGACCCCCGAGGCTCCGACACTCGTACACGGACGCGTACACGGTGACTCGAACGGACACCTGAGCTGACTTTCGCTTGCTAAATAGTTTAATCAAGCTGCTCCTCATCGGTGACTCTGGTATGTCTTTTGGAATTGTATTCGAGGCGGGTGTGGGAGGGGTAGAGCGGACCACGGCAGCGATACCGGGATAGTTGGCTGACTGCGATGACATCAGGTGTGGGCAAGTCTTGTCTTCTCTTGCGTTTCTGCGAGGACTCGTGGACCCCCTCATTCATCACCACCATCGGTCAGTAGTAAATTCCCTCTGGATTGGCAGCCATCCGGAAGTGAATTCAAGCTGACGAGTCTGACCATGATCATCGGGGTGCTCAGGTATCGACTTCAAGATCAGAACGATTGAGCTTGACGGGAAGCGCATTAAGCTTCAGATTGTGCGTATCATTTCCTATTCTGTAGTATTGGCTTCTTCTTTGCGAGAATCCATGACTAACAGGAACCGATCTTGCCCCCAACAGTGGGACACAGCCGGTACGTCATCCCCACACGCACGCGAGAAGGAGCTTGCAGAAACCCATTCTGACGTGACGCGACGTCTGTCCTTTAGGCCAAGAACGTTTCCGCACGATCACCACAGCATACTACCGAGGTGCTATGGGCATCTTGCTCATCTACGATGTGACGGACGAGAAGTCTTTCAACAGTGCGTCTCGGCCCTTCCCGGCTTATCTCCCCCTTCCCCCACCATTCCTCCCGCTAACCGTGTATACCCTTCTATAGACATCCGCACCTGGCTCTCTAACATCGAGCAACACGCCTCCCCCGGCGCCAACAAGATTCTTATCGGCAACAAATGCGACTGGGAGGAGAAGCGCGTGGTCACGCTCGAGCAGGGGCGCGCGTTCGCCGACGAGTTTGGCCTGCGGTTCTTGGAGACTAGTGCGAAGGCGAACGAGGGCGTCGAGGAGGCCTTCTTCACGCTGGCGAGGTGCGTCTTGTCTTCCTTCATTTATGGGACGGGGTGGTCCGAGAAGGACGCGTGGGGAGTAGAAGACATGGAGCATGGGCTGACGAGATGAAACGTCACCCTTCCTGCAGAGATATCAAGACCCGTCTCATCGACTCCCAGCCACAAGAAGCCGCCCCTGTTTCCCTCGGCGCGGACCGCCGTGGCGTAGATGTTAACAAGCAGAACGGCTCGTCCTCGAGCGGGTGCTGCTAGACCCCCTCCACCCCCTCTACACCTACATATATACCCTCGAAACGAGCGCGAAATGTCCGCGAGCGGCGTTGTTGTGTACACGAACAGGCAGGACTAGAGGACTATCGGATGATCGGCTGTCAATATACTGCCGGTTGAGAGTGGCTTGGCGGCGTCCGGCGGGGGCGGGGAGAGGAAGGAGCGGACGACGGTTGCGATCATTTCATTTTGACTTGTTCTTATACTCTTCGACCTTTCCCCGTTTCAAAGCCAGATCCATATGTACTGTACCGTGGAAGATATGCCATATTCTATCTCAGACATGCCAACCATGCTAGTGTGCGTGGTGCATAGCACGGCGTGCATGGGCCTGATGGTAAGACTGGGCGCTGGAGAGAGTGGGAACAGGAAGGTGGTCAGTGTGATTTGACGTCATACCGTCCGTGTAGAGGTGGAGCAGTGGATGAGCGCCGTATCTGTTTTGAACGAGGTGGCCTGGCGGCTTCTCTACTTGTTATCTACATAAGACCCAGCGAACCGCGAGTCTCTTTCCATGTTCCAGAGCAACCACTCCGACGCCGCGCCGTACCTGTACCGCCAACCCCTTGTCACTCACCCAGACAGACCCCTTCCACGGCCTAGACAGCGCCTCTCTCCCCTGCCCCATCCTCGCTGTCTGAGCTCTCTACGGGAAGCGCCTAGCTCCCCCTCCTGCGCCACGTTGGGAACCTCACCTTCCTCCCTCGTACGAGCATATCTGAAGCTCACTCATGAGACTTCATCACCACCACCACCACCCAGTCCACTCTCCTCGGTCACCGTATCCGCGGCCCCGCCCATGCCGGGCGACTTCTCCTCCTTTTCAGGCTCCATCTCGGACCTCAAATCTCGGCCGACGAAACTCAAATCAGAGCCCTCACCAAAGTCGACAAGATGGCGCTCGACGAGCCTAAGTATGACTGGGCGAAGCTCTTACCTGCGGGCGAGGCGCCAGCGTGTGAGGCTTGTGAGATAAGGCCGCAGGCGTCTGCGGGGATGGTTGGGGATCGCGATGACAGTATCTTCAGGATCAGTGGTTAGAATGAGGACTTTCAGGAGAGGGTTGGAGGAGATGATGGGAGTGAGGCTAGTCAATGGGTGGGGGTGAAATAAAGAAAGTGGAGATGCGGGTAAAATCTTGTAGTGAGGGAAATAATTATGGCTCGCCACCTTGTCAGAGCTGTATCCATCTAGCTGCGTTAAATGTCATGAAATGCCTCTGCAATGTGCAACGGACACATATGGGCCTACACACCCAATGACCGGGTACTTTCACCATCACAGACTCTCCCTCCAATCCTCGGTTCGTGCAGACGCTGCCAGGCTGGCATTCATCTATCGCCGTTCGCAACAACGCGCTGCTGAGTTCCGGCGACGACAAGCTGAGTGAGTGTGAAAAGCAGATGGACCTATCTGTCTGGCAGGCTGCCCAGCGCCCCTAAACCGTGCAGCAGCCTCCTGTACCCCGATGCGCCTGCTGTGCGCCTGCCCAGGGGTGTGCCCGCCTCCCTTGCGGCTGTGCGCTGCAGGCGGCATGCGCCAAGCGCCGCTATCATCTATCTACGTGGTCTATCTAATCGCGAAATGGCGCGCGTCCCCAAAAGGCCGCACTGGATGCAAATGGCGCAAGGCCCCAGGCACCGCTCCCTGCGCAGTGGGCCAATCCGCGGCCGTCGCACTCTCGACGTGACGACCAACTCGGCGACTGTCGGGCGGGTGCATGTGCGGGCAAGAGGGCGAGAGGGCGAGAGAGAGCACACGGGGAGAAACCCCCCCCCCCCCCTTGGCGCCCTTTGGGTTCTCCACAGGCCGAATCCGGGAGCCCTACCTATAAAAAGCCCTAGTCGCTTTCTCACTCTTTCACATCCTCCCACCACCACCAGATAGATCTACCAGCGATAAAAAATACCCTCGCGCTTCACAATGTTCGCCCTCCAGTCCATCATTGCTACCTCCCTCCTCGCATCTTCGGCGCTCGCCCACTTCACCCTCGACTACCCCGTGAGCTCCCTCCCTCCTCTTTCCTGGTACAAGGACGCAGCTGACAGACCTTTGGTCGCGATCCAGGCTACTCGAGGGTTCAGCGACGAGCTCGAGGGCCAGGTATGTCTGCAGCTTGACGCATCCAGTCGCGCGGTACCCGAAACGAAGCTGACAAGGACGGTGCATAGTTCTGTGGTGGTTTCAACACTCCGGCCAGCTCCCGCCAGCCGTACCCCCTCAGCTCGGCACCCAGTACGTCCTCAATCTCCCCACAAGTCCACAGCCTCTCACCGGACGACCCCTGACTGACCCCCCACCCCACAGTCCACGTCACCTCGGGCCACGCCCTCTCGACGGTCGTCGCCTACCTCTCCACCAGCTTGAACCCCACCTCATTCAACGATTTCAACACCACCAGCAACGGCACGAGCATTCCGCTCCTGACCAACTTTTTCCAGGTGACGAGCGGGTCGCACTGCTTCAATGTGGACCTTGGGGCGCTCGGGATCGGACTCACAAACGGGTCCGAGGTGACACTGCAGGTGCAGTTTGACGGGGTGAGTTTGGGTTTTGGTCAAGCCTTGTACCGGGTTGTGTGTGTGGGGGTTGTGTGTGTGGGGGGGGGGGGTGTAGAGTGACGGCGTGATGGAGAGGGAGGGCGTTCGTTCAAGCAAGCGCGAGTACAGCAGCTTACTCTTATGGGCAGGGCGACGGCAACCTCTACCAATGCACCGATCTCGTCCTCATCGAGGGCTTCGAGGTCCCCTCCAACCAGACCTGCACCAACGATGCCAACACGGCCACCAACGCCACGTCGACCTCTACCGGCGCCAGCAGTGCGACCAGTTCCGTCGCCAGCAGTGCAGCTAGCAGCCAGGCAGCGACTGCATCGGCGAGCGCGTCGGCAAGTGCGTCGGGGAGCTCAAGCGGCGCACAGAGGGAGGTTGTTGGGTGGGGTGTGGCGGCGGTGTTGATGGGTGTGGCGGGGCTTGCTGTGCTTTAAACAAAGGAAGAGAAGGAGAAGGATACAGGGGGTGGATGTAATATGGGGGACGAGTAGATGGATGTATAGTGGATTGGAATTGAGTCAGAAGGGATCCGGGAACATGTCATATTTGTCCCCGCTCGTCCACTTGTTCCGCAATGCTCATCCGCCTGCTCCCCCCCTGCATCCTCTTTACGCGCTCAACGCGCTCCCGCCATTGCAGAGACTGCGCAGGCTCGTCCAGACACGCGGCGGCCGCTTCGAATAGGCACATCGGTTGCCCCGCCGAGGCCGGGTCACACAACGAAGAGCCAACGTGCGTGCGCGCGCAGCGCGCCAAAGCCCCCCCCCCCCCTGGACCGCTTTTTCGGTTCTCCTCGACCGGCCGGGCGCCCTCTTGAATCGAATTTTTCGTTTATACGGCGATCGCTTGCGGCTCCAGATGTGCCGCTACCCAGTCCACCTGTGTCCTCTCGAGGAACACGTGGCGAGACCATGCCAAGTTGCATGCAAATAGACCGCCCCCCTTATTGCATTACGTTTCGCCCGCCAACGCGCCAGCGGCAGTTGCCCCGGCGCAGAGAAGTCGCGTGGTGACTTCCCAGGAACAGAACCAAGCACGCACGTCTTTGAGCCACGAACGTGCGATACAGCGAACTCTGTTCTCACCCTCTCCTTGGATTTACTGCCGTTTTCGGTCCCCTGTGCTCCAGTAGAGAATGGGCTCCTCTGAGCTGCGGCCAAGTAAGTCGTTTAGGGACTCGGGAGATTTGCCTGCTCTTGTGCACCCACTTCATTGGCGCGTGCGACAACGTTGGCTGCCCGCCCCCCCCCCCTCCCACGGTCCATCTCCCCCGTCTTGTGCCGACAGCTCGGCCTTCATCCCGGGAACCTCAGTCCCCGGCAGTGGAAGCGCGTACTCTGTCAATGCCGCATGGCCCTTGCCAAGAGCCAGCCCGGTGTGGGCCGAAATTTCTATTTCTGTTCCGTCTCCGAAAGCCAAGAAACGTGCTCATGGAGGAGGCTCTTTCCAGATTTCCCTTTGATCGAGATTTTGGCGCCATACAGCTAAAAAGCATACATATACCCGTCAGGCTGGGGCGTGATGCAGTGTCTCGTACCCTTGTCTTCTCATCGTGCTCCTTTCTTTTCGCTCTACTCCACCGACTTCTAACGACGACAAAGGGCAATCATGTCGAGCCAGTTTGAAGTTGAGAAGGCTCACGCCGGTGCCACCATATCTGCTGGGGATCGTCGACGCGCTGCACTTGCCGAGATCGATGAGGCCAAGTTTTCCTGGTTCCACGTCAAGGCTTGTATCGTTGCCGGTGAGTGGGGCTTGATCCCAGTCTATCACTTCCTTCCCTCCTTCCTTCTCTTCTTCCACCGTCGTTCTTCCCCCGCGCAGCCGCTGACCCGGGGCACAGGTGTCGGATTCTTCACCGACGCGTACGACATCTTCTCCATCTCTATCGCAGCCACCATGATCGGCTACGTTTACCACCAGGGAGGTGCCAGCACTACCAACCAGGACCTGGGGATCAAGGTGTCCCACTCTATCGGTACCTTTTTCGGCCAGCTCTTGTTCGGTTACCTTGCGGACCACCTCGGGAGGAAGAAGATGTACGGTGTCGAGCTCGTGGGTAGACTCTTGTTGCACTGCCCCCCCCCCCCCCCTTCCGATCGGAAACGTCGAAACGTCGAGGGAATCAGAGCTGACTGGCGCGCCCCGTTCGCAGATGATCATCATCATCGGTACTCTCGGTCAGGCCGTCGCCGGCCAGGCTGCCGGCATCAACATCTACGGTGTCATGATCATGTGGCGATTCATCATGGGAATGGGCATCGGCGGTGACTACCCCCTCTCTGCTGTTATCACGTCCGAGTTCGCTGCGCGAAAGATCCGAGGCAGGATGATGGCTGCCGTCTTCTCCGCCCAGGGCTGGGGTAACTGTGAGTCGAAGCCCGGCCGTCTGATCGGTTCTAGCCACGGTGCTGACGGATGAGAACCCCCCCCCCCCCCACCTTCTCTCGCGCAGTCGCCTCCGCCATTGTCTCGGTCGTCGTCGTCGCCGCCTTCAAGAACTCCATCCACTCCCAGCCCCTCACCCACATGAAGGCGGTCGACCAGTGCTGGCGTCTCATCATCGGCATCGGCTGTGTCCCCGCCGTCATCGCTCTCTACTTCCGTCTCACCATCCCCGAGACCCCCCGGTACACCATGGACGTCGAGCGCAACATCAAGCAGGCCTCGCAGGACGTAGAGGCGTACCTCACCACGGGCGACTACGTCGTTGACCCCCTCCAGAACCCCGAGCGCGCCGAGCTTCCCAAGGCCTCGTGGTCCGACTTTGCCCGCCACTTTGGCCAGTGGAAGAACGGCAAGGTGCTCTTTGGCACCGCGTGGTCTTGGTTCGCCCTGGACATTGCGTTCTACGGTCTCGGGCTGAACTCGTCCACCATCCTCTCCACTATCGGCTTCGGGTCATCCACCAATCTCCCCACCAAGCAAGAGAACATCTACCAGACGCTCTACAACGTCGCGGTTGGAAACATCATTCTCGCTGTTGGCGGACTTATCGTGAGTCCTCTTGCGCTTGACCTGTCTCGACGTTGCTGACGGCCTTCACTCTCCAGCCCGGCTACTACTTCACCATGGCCTTTGTCGACTCGTGGGGCCGAAAGCCCATCCAGCTCATGGGGTTCACCATCCTCACCATCATCTTTGTCTGCATGGGCTTCGGCTACGACAAGATGATCACCAACGGTACTGGCTCCACCAAGAAGGTCTTTGTCTTCCTGTACTGCATGGGTGCGCCCCTTCTCCTCCTTCTTTTCACCCTGCTGCCCGGCGCACACACGCTGACGATGCTTCTCCCCGCACAGCCAACTTCTTCCAGAACTTTGGTCCCAACACCACCACCTTCATTGTCCCTGGCGAGGCCTTCCCCACCCGCTACCGGTCCACGGCGCACGGTATCTCTGCCGCCTCGGGCAAGCTCGGGGCCATCGTCGCGCAGGTCGGCTTCTCGCGCATGATCAACATCGGGGGCAAGAACAAGTTCCTCAAGCACATCCTCGAGATCTTTGCCTTCTTCATGTTGACCGGTGTCTTCTCCACACTCCTCCTCCCCGAGACCAAGGTGAGCTTTTCCATTGCGCGAATACGTACAAGGTGTCTGCATTCGGGGGACGGCGCTGACAAAGCTTGACGTGCAGGGCCGAACGCTCGAGGACCTCTCGCAGGAATCGCAGGACAACTTTGTCGTTGACGCCCCCACCGCTACAGTCATCAAGACTGGGGGCGGCCACTCGTCAGACGACTCGCGCCACGAGGTCGAGTAGATTTAGGGCATGATTTGAGCTTTAGATAGGATTGGGTATGTTATATAATCACACGGATGCTTGCACGGTGTCGTCGCGGCTGCTGGGAGCATAAGGAGCGGGGCCAGGGCGGGATACACAACAGAGCGACAGCACTCTCTCCCCAGCTACGTCATCGCCGGTGCGGCGGGGCGGTTGGTTTCGGGGGGTTCCTTTGGGGGCTCCTCTGGGGGCTCGTGCGGATAGTGAAACCTCCGCCGGGGCCACTCGACCCCGCGCCCCTCGCCCCTCGCCCGCCGGAGGAGTGTTATGAGCCGGAACGGACCGGAGGGGCAGGCGGGGACGAGCGATCAAGGGCCGCAGTGACAGGGCCGCAGCCTCGTTCCCACGAGGAGAAGGACGAGGCCCGACGCGCACCGGGGGGCGGCTGGAGAACAAGGCCGGCCAGTGGAGCCGTCGCAACACGTTCAGAGGCAGCAGGCGCGCGACGGCTGCCGCGGGGTGGCGGGACCTTGGCTTACTGCATCGGGGACAGGACGTGTCGAGTCGCGCAGACAGACAGAGACAGCCAAGCCAAGCCGTCACGGGTTCCTTTCGCAGGTCCTCGTCGTGCATGCCGATCGGCCGGCCCCTCGCCACCGAGAGAGGGGCAAGCGCTATATATCTCGGGTCTGAAACACACGCTGCCCCTTTCGACCCCACTCAGCGCAGCACTCCACCTTCGGCCCCCACACAAGATATATCAGCAAGCAACCACAACCTGTCTCTTCAACTTGCCTCTCCACCCTCTCCATCTCTCACAACCACCACCCCGAGCATCGCTCCACACTCACCCACCCTCCTTCACAACCCCGCCATACCCTTCAGCGATCGCCAGCGGCACGCAGCACACACTCTCCTCTCGGTCGCTCACTCCCACACTCCATGTGAGCACCGTATCCTGTCTGCATCAGCCAGCCCGCCTGTTGGCGCTGGCTCATGTCAGGGACTGGAAGCTGACTCTGCCCACAAGCTCTCACAATGTCCACCCCTACCACGTCCACTCTCCCTATCGCTTTCCTGCGCCCCGGGGATACCCCCCACCCCAAGCCGGCGCCCATCTCCCCTCTCACCCCGAGCGGCCGTCGTCTGAATTGAGGACTGGTCTACAATAGCTCTATTGAGCCAAGTGTGAGCTCAAATCCTGACCCAGCTCCGTTTGCGCGCGACGTCGAGGACCACAGCTGACAACCCCCTCTCCCTTACAGTCAGCGTACTCCAGCATCCGTCGTTCATGCCCCGTTCTTCCCACTGTATTATTAGCCGCCTACCCTGTCCCCATGGCAGTGCACATTTGTATCCACAACCACAATCAACACTTTTGACGACCACACGAGACCCCCCATTCTTGACGACCACACGAGACAACCCATTCTTGTTCTCCCTACCACTCCCACCCCCTCCCTTTCCGGTGTGCACCGCCCCTTGATGGCCATTAACCAGTCATGGTCCTCCATTTGATTTTGATAGTCAGTGCGAGCTCGGGGCACCACTTGTCCTTCCACTCCTCCACCCGTCTGGCTGCTCTTCTTGGGCCTTTGAAAACAATGGTACATACTGTACTGCCCCCCGTACAATTGTTACACTTCCACATGATGCTATGAATGGTTTACTTTTTGGGCTGGATCTTGAGCGAGAAGTCGACGTGCGGGCAGCTCTGGTGCACGGCCGAGGTTGAGAGGATGTCGATGTCTTTGCAGAGGGAGTGCCCTGTCAGCCGCGCTGTCTTGCAGGTACCGGCAGGTGCCCCCCATGATACACAGGAATGGGGGGATGAACACGAGTCAGAAGACACTCACCAGGCCCCACACGCCCGGTCAAGCTCCCCTCCACGATCCCGCCACTCGTCTCGATCAAGAACTCGCGCTTCCCCGCCCACTTCTCCTTGAGCTGCTTGGCAGCCCCGTGCAGCTCCTGCCCGACAAGGTTATCCAGCATGACAATGTTGGCACCGGCGGCGATAGCCTCGTCGGCCTCGGCAAAGTCTTGGCACTCGACGTTGACGAGGAGAGAGAAGCCGGCAACACGGCGGACGGTCTCGACTGCCGAGGTGATTGAGCCTGTCCCAGTCGCAGCGTCAGCACGGGTACAAGCAAAAAAGTATTGAAAATGGGGGAGGGACGCACCGGTCGCCCAGATGTGGTTGTCCTTGAGCATGACCATCGACGACAGGTCGTGCCGGTGCGGGTCCACGCCGCCCACCATCATCCCGTACTTCTCCACCAGCCTGAACCCGGGCGTCGTCTTCCTCGTGCCGGCGACGGTACCCTTCCACCCCTCCGCACGCGCAAGGTCACGGAACCGTCTTGACCTGCAGGCGTTACACAACACATCAGCCAGGTTTGCCACGACGTCGAACCCTTGGGGAATTGGAGAATGGGGAAGGAAGCCCACACGGTAGCGATGCCGCTGCAGCGTGCGAGGGTGTTGAGCGCGACGCGCTCGCCGAGGAGGAGCTGGCGGGCTTTGCCGCGGACCACGGCGACCTTCGTCTTGGAGTCTGGGGGAATCACAGAGCCTTCAGGCAAGAGCCACTCGACTCTTCGCGGGAGGTCAGCTTCCTGTCAGTGGCGGGCGGGCGGGCGGGCGTTTGCTCTCGTCGTGCCACAAGCACAAGCCCAGAGACATGCGACCGACACTCACGTGCAGTCCACCTGCTTGAACACCTCGTCAAAGAATGGTACACCAGCCAGCACACCCTATCGTCTTCTTCATCAGCAGCTTTGCCTCGACGCATACACCTCCTCACACAGTAAGCAAGCGATAGCACTCACCCCGCTTTTGCCCCAGAGGAACGCCTCCTGCACGTCTTCCCCGACGACATAACCCGCCCAGTCGAAAGACGGAGTGTCCTCCGCGAACCAGCGCTGGACGTCCGCAGTCCACGACGGGGGAAGGAGGTGCGCAAGGTTCTGGCCAGGCTTGAGGTTGGTGTCGGACATGGTCGCGGTGGTCGCTGGGGTGTTAGATCTGCTCTCAGAGTCAAGTGCAGGAGCGAAATCGACTCACTCCACTCGTCGCATGGCAAGAGACGTAGGATGTCACTAACCGGCCCGGACTTTGCTTATGTAAGCAAGCCTCAGGTCCGGCCTTCCCGGACCAGATGGCCATGCGCCATGGGCCAGCCATGAGGAAAGAGAGACGGGGAAGGTGGTGCTGGGAGCAACAAGGAAGATTTTAAACGTATAACAGCCACACCGAGAATAGATCCTAGAGACGAATCCAAGACGACAGACAGAATGACTGGCTCCGCACCTCTGAAAGAAGACCTGATCAGGTGGGACCGCGAGGACCCGCTCAACTGGACGCGGGCGGAGTTCGAGATCCCAAATGCCAAAGCATGCGGCGGAGAAGGAGGTGAGATCAGCTGTTCAGCTGTTCGATCGCTACATCTGAGAGCCTGCCAAGCTGATGCGCCATGTTCAGATGGGGAGGCGATCTATTTCTGCGGCAACTCGCTCGGCTTGCTCAACAAGAAGGCTCGCCAGCACATGATGGAGGAGCTCGACGTCTGGTCGACAAGGTACTGTCATTCTATCGCAAGGACACTCGTACGTACGTACAGACCCACTGACCTTGCCATGCGGTGTACAGCTCCGTCACAGGACACTTCAAGCACCCGTACAACCGCCCATGGAAACACGTCGACCGGCCTCTCACCCCGCACCTCGCCAAACTCGTAGGCGCCAAGGAGGAAGAAGTAGCGCACACCTCGACGCTCACTAGCAACATACACAACCTCTTCACGAGCTTCTACAAGCCCACAGCGACCAGGTGGAAGATTGTGATCGAGAAGGGCAGCTTCCCTAGCGACTGGGTGAGTATCGGCTGTCCGAGAACTGTAGTGCGACAGCTGATGGCTCTGGTAGTATGCCGTGCACTCGCACCCCAGGCTGCACGACAAGGTACTCAGCCCTCAACAGATCGAGGATGCAATCATCCCTCTTTCTCCGAGGGAGGGGGAGGAAACACTTCGCACGCAGGATATCCTCAAGGTGATCGAGGAGAACAAGGACACTGTAGGTATCATCTGGATATCGCCTTGACCGAGACCCCAGCTGACAGGCCTCTGCAGATCGCGCTCGTGTGGTTGCCTCTCGTCCAGTACTACACGGGACAGCTCTTCGACATCCCCGCCATCGAGCCGACGGTGCATTCCATCGGTGCTCTTCTTGGCTTGGACATGGCCCACGGGATCGGGAACGTGGAGTGCAAGCTGGACGAGTGGAAGGTGGACTTTGCTGTGTGGTGCACGTACAAGTGAGTAGGCTCCGCTGTCTGTTGTCTTCGGACCTGGTCCAGGAAGAGAGCTGCTCTGACATATCCTACGCTAGGTATTTGAACGCGGGACCTTCGGCTATCGGAGGATGCTTCGTCCGCAACGGTCTGGACGACGGAGGCAAGCGGTGCGTCATAGCGAACCCTCTCTTGAAGGCGAGTGCCTGCTAGCTGACACCCTCCCAGCCTTGCCGGGTGGTGGGGCAATGACGCCGCTACACGCTTCGAGATGTCCCCCGACTTCCAGCCCACCCCAGGTGCCAAGGGCTACCAGCACTCGTGCACCCCCGTGTTATCCTCCATCCCTTTGCTCGCGACTCTTGAGCTGATCGACAAGGTCGGGTTCCCCAACATGCTGGCCAAGGCGAAACGCCTCACCGGGACGCTCGAAGCCCTTCTCCGGGCATCACCGCTGTATGCTCAGCCTGGGGAGAAGGACAAGCTCGGGTTCAGGATCATCACGCCGGACGCGCCTGCGAGGGGGACGCAGCTGAGTCTGGAGATCACGCCTACCGGGCAGGGGATCATGCCCCGGGTGTTTGCCAAAATATTAAAGAGGGGTTTGGTCGGCGACGAGAGGCAGCCAAACGTAATTAGGCTGAGCCCGGTGGTGCTGTACAACACGTTTGAGGAGGTGGGACGGGCGGTGGAGATTGTAGAGGAGGCGCTGAGGGAGGAAGGCGAGGAGACGAAGTGAGCGGTGAAGCGTACATATGGTGGCTTTCCAGATGCACGTCCATGCAAGGAAGTGCGCCGGCTATCCAAGAGGCGAACGGACGTTTATCGTTTAGATGGCCATGCACTCTGCTAGAGGATGCACTCTTCTAGAGGATGCAGCCACGTGTTCCATAATCTAGCCGCATGCTCGGCCTATGCCGAGAGATGCGCGATCGGCCCAAGCCGAGTTTCCCGAGCCGAATCTTCTCTCGTCTCTTTGTGCTCTCCCCCTCGATTCGTCCCCCGTCCTTCCCTGTCCCCTGCCGCCTGCGGCTGCGCCAGCACATCAGCTGCCATGCATCGCGGCACGTTTCGGCTACGGGCCGTTGATCAGATCCTGCCTATGCCCGGCGTCGGTCGGGCCACGGCACGCTACGGCGGCGTCAGCAAATACCGTCTTGGGGCGGGCAGCGCGATGGAACGCCTCTCGGTCCGGCGGCGTCCATATATAGCAGAGCACCCCCTCTCCTCTATCAGCACATCAGGCATTGCCCATACATCCGCCTTTCTGCTGCTCTACTGCAAACACACACACACACCATGCCCGTCGCTACCACCACCCCCCGCGTCCTCCCCCCCGGCATCTACTGCCCCACCGTCTCCTTCTTCCTGCCCACCCCCGAGCAGGAGTTCGACCTCGAGACGCATAAGAAGCACATGGACTTCCTCGCCAAGTCTGGTATCGCCGGTGTAGTCTTGCAGGGCTCCACCGCCGAGGCTGTCGCCCTTGAGGACGAGGAGAGGAAGATCGTGAGCTGCTAGACACGGCCCAGGCGCGCTGGGCTCTACTGATACCTCGTTTGTCCCTCCTCTCTGTAGCTCATCCGAACTGCAAAGGAGGCCTTTACGCGTAACGGCAACAACGGCACCATCATTGCCGGTACCGTCGGTGCCCAGAGCTCTCGCCAGGCCCTCAAGCTCTGCCGCGACGCTGCCGAGGCCGGTGCGGACTTTGCGCTCGTCCTGCCCCCTTCCTACTACCCTGCTGCCATGCCCGCGGACGCCATCCAGACGTTCTTTGAGGAGGTGAGATTTGCTGGCTCTTCTCGCTAGCTTACGTGGGAAAGACCGGGAGCTGATGGATGGCGCGTGGCGTGTGACAGCTCGCGTCAGCGTCGCCGATCCCGATCATCCTTTACTCGTACCCTGGCGTGTGCAGCGGTATCAACATGGACACCGACCTGATCTGCCGCCTCGCGCGTCACCCCAACATCGCGGGGGTGAAGCACACAGACCACGACATTGGCAAGATTGCGCGTGAGACTGCCCAGTCCAAGAACAACGCTTTTGGCTGTGAGTCCAGTCGGTCTCACTCTCTCCCGTTCTCTAACCGGCAGCCGAGCGGGATAGCTGCTGACGTTAGACGACCCCTCTTCCTCAGCTCCCTTCACCATCCTTGGCGGTGCTACTGACTATCTCCTTGGTGCCATCGCCGTCGGTGGGCAGGGTGCCATCACCGGTATGGCCAACGCTGCCCCGCGCGTGTGCGCCAAGGCGTTCGAGCTCGCCCGCGCTGGGCAGCACGAAGAGGCACTCAAGTACTCTGGGGCGATCTCTACTGCTGAGTGGGGCATGGGCCGCGGCGCTATCCTCGGCACCAAGGTGAGCTTGAGTCCAAGAATCGTACGTCCCGAGTACCGAGCTGACACCACGCAGTACATGACTGTCTTTGCGAACGGCTACGCTCCCGAGGCGGCGATCGCCCGCAAGCCCCTCGCGCTCTGCCCCGAGTCCACCAAGGTGCACTGCCGCGAGGTGGCCGAGGAAATCCTTGCGCTTGAGCGGGAGCTGGAGCAGCAGGGGTGGGCGGGTGCTGACATCCGGGAGACCGCGCCTGTGAAGAAGACGAACGGCGTGTAGATAGCATCAGGCAGGCCGTATCTGCTTGAACGTGTGCGTACACCCCACGGAGAGCTAAGGGAGAAAGGGAAAAGGAATGTTCTGTCAGTTAGATCGTGTATGCTGTCATGGTGATCTTGGGTTCTGTATTTGACCTGTATAGATGCATTCGATATCTTGCAAACGCTCTCTATCTGGCAGTTGGTTAATCAGCAGCCGCACGGGCAGCCGCCCATGCCCTCGTCCAGAAGACCCTCTATGCGCTCTATACGCTCCGCGAGCTTATCCATTGCAGCGTTGAGAATGGACACTTGCCCTGGCGGATCGTTAGCAGAGTCTCTTCCAACGCAAGAACAACTTGGCTCACCTTCTCGGTACACATCGCACATCTTTCGCACCTCATCTCTGGCATCGTCCACCTTCACCAGCTCGCCCGCCTGCAGCTTCTCCAGCTTATCATCCAGCATCCCGCCCAGCATGCCCAGTACATCCATCTCTAGCTCCAACTCCTTTACCTCCTTCTCGTGCATCGCGTGCTGGTCCTCCTCGTCATCGTCGTCGTGGTTGTGGCCATGGCAGTTTGCATGGTCGTGTTCATCCTCGTCCCCAAGCATGACCCTCAACACCTCCAACAACCTTTTATCCATTTCCCCGTCCCGCCTGAGCTCGAACCTCTCCCCAGCATTTAGCCCCTTCGCCTCGAGCCGCTTGGCCACAGTAGCAGGGATGGTAGCCGTGCCCAAGCGGAGGTTCACAATGTCATCCGGGTTGGACGGGAGGACAAAGCCGTACCCGAGGAGGAGCTCCTCGTTGGGTTTGGCGCCGTAGTTGTTGAAGAGCTGCTTGCCTGAGGTGGAAGGTTGGGTGGAGACGAGGGAGATGGCGGGAACAGGGGTGGTGGTGGAAGCGGGGGTGGTGAGGGATGAGAGCCAGAGGATGGGCTGGCCGCGAGCATCTATGCGCACAAGCTGTCAGCTGTTGGCCGCGAGTATGGTGAGTTGGATAGGCTTTGGCTCACGGTTGAAGATGTCAACACCAGGAAGGAGGACAGGCTTGGACACCTCCTCGGCATCTGCAGTGTGGCTGGAGGTGTCGCCATCGGCAGGTAGGTTGAGGAGTTTTGAGGGGAAAGCCCTCGAGGACATATATGTAGCTGTTGCGATGTATCTCTCCCTTCAATCAGGCAGACGTCAGCCACACCCTCGTCCCAGCGTTAGAATTCGAAGAGCTCACCTCGTCAACCCTTCCATCTTGAGCACACTCCTCACAACGTCCGACTCTGTGGCCCATTCTTTCCGGCGGTCCTCCACAGCTCCCAGAAGATTACTTCCGGTCAAAAGTCGGAGTTCAGAGTCGGTGAAGTAGAGAGGGGTGGTGAGGTCGGAGGTAGAAGGAAGGGAAGTGAGGTACGTGCGGTGCGCAAGCGCCGGCGGCCACTCACTGTCATTGTCGTCAGTGAATAAGCCTGACGTATACGGTACAGACCTTACGCACGAGTTGGGTTTGTCTTCATACACCCAATGGAGTCCCAGGTACGCCCCTATCAACATCCGCTCGCTCCACGCCTCCCCAGCCTTTGAGCTCCCAGAGGGCCAGACCAGATCCTCTTCGTCCACAGCTGCCGTCTCGCACACCGCCTGCGCTGCGAGCTCTGATGTGACAGCGAGCTCGAACGGGCAAGACACGAGCTTCTCATCCGCACTTATAGGACCTGTGGCGAAGACAGAGAGCCCGGTAGTGTCGTCTATCTACGCACGTCAGCTGGCATGACCGCAGAGTATGGACGATGAACAGCTGGTGTATTGGGCTCACTTGGAGCTTGGCTGAGGCATGGAAATGACCGCCGTTGGTGCGAAGCCACTCGATGAGATCGGTAGCTCGTGCTATCTGGTCTAGCATACTGTTGTTGCCGATGATGCGATTGGAGAAGTACTTGGATGCGCAGAAGTAGCGCAAGAGTGCGATCCGAAATCTCTGCACCTCCTCCGTACACCTCACCTCAAAGGTCACGTGCATCGCTCCTATCGTGCGACTGTCTTACATCTGTATCTACATTTGTATCTACATCTGTGGCCTGTACACCCTCCCACCCCTCTAGACATCCGCCCACTCAACTCAGCAAGCATACCCCCTAGCCCTCCTACCCCCATTCACCTCCTTCGACCTACACCACGCTCCCCACCTTCCTGGCTAGACCCGTTTCTCGTCCCGAGCGAGCTCATATCACAGCGACCCCTACAGCTTCCTCCCCCTGATCGCTACACACATAACGGTCAAAACTACCCCACCGGCAACTACACCTCCAAACACTGCCCTGATACTATCCAGATAGCTCAGCCTTGCTGCCCATGCATCTGCGTCGTTCAGTAAGGGCAGCACCTCTGCGGGCTCCTGGATTAGCCTCTTGACGAGGTCAGGGTCTGACGGAAACCGGCGCTTGAGGGAGGATAGGAGAACGGCCTGTTGTATGGAGCCGGCGGCTGGTACACCGATGACCTGACCTATGGCGCGGGCAAGGTAGCATGCAGATATGGCGAGGGACATCTCATTTGGCTGCGGGAAGCGGTGCAGTGTCAATAGGTCGACCTATTAGCCTTGACGCGGACGCACCTCAACACAAGCGACAAGAGAGGCTATGGATGGATGATCAGCTGTGTTACAGTGAAACGACGATTCCGCTTACTCAGTAAGGTAGTGATGGTCGCTCCACCGCCAAGAATGCCAAAGGCCATTTCGCTCCATAATCGATGGATGTTTGTCTCTGGACCCCAGCCGACCATGATCGAAAATGCTTGGACCCAAGGGATGACAGAGACCGCCACCTGGAACCATTTGTACTCTTTATAGTACTTTATAGCTATGGTCAGTTCCAAGCGCGCCGGGGTGAGCGCGAGGGTGGCTTACGCGCATGTGCCAGCCCGCGTACAGGGAAGAAAGGGCGCCGACGACTGAGCTTGGAATAAGGAGTAGACCCGATTCGGAGCCGCTCAGGCCTCGGGTGATGTGCAGGTAGATTGGCTGCATGTAGAGCTGCGCGAAGGTGAGCGCCTGGAGGAGGACGAGAGGATTTCGGTTGAGGTGGAGCTCACGCGGGGAAAGTTGGTGGCGGTCGTGACGACAAAGGCGAGAAGTATGAGTCTGGGTTGTGTTCTTCCGAGCAAGGACAGGGGGAGGATCGGCTGGTGTGCTTTCCGTTCGACAAGGATGAAAGCCGGACAGGCCGACAGGGCGATTATGAGCAGACCCAGTGGGAGATGATCCGTGGCAGAATAGCCAGTGGAAGCGATGAGCGATGAGAATGTGGAAAAGGCGGATATCTGTGTCGCTGTGTCAGTTACGATCCACCCCATGTCAAGAACAGCAACCCACTCCGAGAACGAGAACGAAGCTTCCAAGAAAATCGATATGCTTTATCTTTTCCCAAACCGTTTCCCCTCCTTCGTCCTCGCCGACTTCTCTCTGGACGTTCACCTTCCAGATCACGAGACCAAACGTGATGAGCACGGGCGGGACCTGGATCCAGAACGCTGTTCGCCATCCAAAGTTGTCTGAGAGGTACCCGCCGATGACCGCACCCAAGGCGGCTCCGGCATTGAAGAGCAGGTTGATGCCACCCTGGTACAGGCCTCGGTCGGCAAGAGACACGAGGTCCGAAATGATGATCGCCTGGCCCTGTCAGCTTGTGACACATCTCCGGATGGTGGAAGGCTCACCGAAACAGTCAAAAGACCCCCACTGCCTGCTCCAGCGACCCCTCGGGCAAGTAACATGAAGCCCATGCTGGGAGCGACCGCGCAGAGTAACGTACCGCCTGTGAGCGTGTGAGCGAGCTGTCAGAGGAGCAACCCCGGGGTATTGTGGCCGAACGGACTCACTGAGAAAAAAGCTGAGAGCAAGGAGCATAGATCCCTTTCTCCCCATGACCTGTGCTAATCTACCGTATAACGGAGTCATGGCCGTCAAACCGAGCAAATAGGTCGTTCCGAGCCATGACGCCTGCACCATGTCACGTCAGCGAGCCCGGCTATAAACCATGAGCACTCACTGTCGAACCCGCATGGAAATAGGACCCAATTTCAACAGTCAAGTTGGCGACGATCGTCGCTCCCAGAGCTGAGCAGAATACACTGTGTCGATCATATATGCTTGAGCATATTCGGCGCCCGATCCCGACCGACCGACTCACGCGCATGAGAGACCGAGGAAGAGCGGCCAGATATCACGAAACTGTGCGTGATGCAGCTTTTCGACTCTTGGTACAGGAATGGGCTGTCCTTCTGCTGCCCCATAGCTCTCGTGGATCTCGTTGCTTACGAGAGTGGAGTTTGGCAGTGGGGCTGTGGAGGAGGGCGTGGGCGCAGGGTGCCTCTGCCGGGGTAGGAGAACCTGTCTCTCCATCTTGGTCGACATACTGATATATGGCTGAGGATGATAAAAGGTCGAGTGGGAGCGCATGAGAGCCACCCCTTCCCACACCATGTGCCTATATCTGTCAGGTCATAGGATACTCGTAGCCAATCACAACCGACGTTCCCCAGTCCCCAACCAATCAAAACGCGAACACGAGTATCCTATGACCTGACAAAAGCAGGTGTGCCCGGTCTGACAATATCTGGCCCCGATGAAACGCGTAGAGACAACTCGGGCGCATCTTGACGGACAAGACGGGCGGGGCGTGCCGGACAAACGGATGTGGCCGAAGGAAAGCGCGACTCTATCTACCAGGGTTTCACCTTTCCAGCTGCGGGGCCTGAGGAGGGACAGGGCGGGACAGGGGCAGTGTGCCTATTCCAAGGAGTTGGGAGCGCCTCACTCAGATCCGGTATCTAGGGTCGCTTGAGGGAGTCGGAAGCGAACAGATTGTAGCGGTGGCTGTCACCAGTCGAGACAGCGATATAGACCGGATGGCGTCCGCGAGTCTTACCTTCCCATGAATGTAAAGATAGCAAGCTCCGGCCGGGCAGAGATGTTCCCATCATCGAGGCCTGTGGCGTCGATCTCTCTATACCGTGTAAGGCACAATTCGAGGAGGAGGGCGGGGGATATCGGTGCTGCGGTTGATAGCTGACAGCCTCCGAGACCAGCGCGCAGCAGTGCCACCTGTGATGGATTCCCATTCTGCACCGTCCCCCGCAAGGACAGAGTTCTCGCATGCATACCAAGGTCCGCATGCATACCAAGGTCCGCATGCATAGCAGGGTCGGCCCCTCTTCCCGTGTTCCGCCCGGTTGATGCTCCGACCGAGGTTATCATATCTTTTGACCTTGGGCGTTGTAGGAGAGTTATCTTGCCAGGAGGTTGTAAGGGAACAGGGATGGGGCGTGGGACCAAGGGGGAAGTCGGACCGCAGATATCTTGTGGGTGGGTTGCGATAGCCGACGGTTTATATATCGACGGCATGGATTCGGACTGATTCACCGCTCACAACTCACTTTCCACGACTTGAAGTTGTAGTTACAGTGAATCAGAGGTGAGCCTCAGCCCCCACTCAGCAACTCCATGCCCCAAGCCACAGCAACCCCACACACACCACACTGACGCCCACCGGTAGACACCAGCAGACCAAACAATGTCAGCCACCGACGAGAAGGCTGCAGACGCAGGATCTATCAACGTCGACGCGCTTAAGAGCGACGTACACGTCAAGACCGAGGAGGCGCAGCACGAGGTGGGCTGGGACCTGTACCTCCAGTCTGGGGATCTCGAGTATACCCAGGAGGAGAGTAATGAAGTGTGAGTGGTCAACCTGCCCCTCTCCTCTCTCATGGTGGCGTGGCTGACGGCGGCACAGCCGACGCAAGATCGACATGTGGATCATGCCGGCGTTCTGCATCACCCAAGGTCTAGCATTCATGGACAAGACGGCGTTGAACTGGGGAAACCTGTGGGGGATGAAGAAGTCCTTGGGGATCACCACTGCGCAATACGTGAGTAGCTCTTGTAGAGATCTCGTACTGCGCTGATCCCGATACACCGTTTCAGAGTTGGTTCGCGTCGGCCTTCTACCTCGGATATCTCGTTTCGGCCTGGCCGTCCAACATCCTGCTGCAGAAGTATCCTGTGAGTAGGCGTGTGTGGTGGGGGGGCAGCAAGGTGCTGACGTGGTACAGACGGGTCGGGTGATGGGACTGACCTGTTTCTTCTGGGGCATCATTGTTTCTGTGAGTGGTGCTACTAGGTGTTGCAAATTGCTAACCCCAAACAGTGCACGGCTGCATGCCACAATTTCGCAGGTGGGCTGGTGAACCGAACCCTGCTCGGTATCCTGGAAGCGATGGTCACTCCAGGCCTGGGGTTGATGACCCCGATGTGGTGGACGCTGCGCGAGCAGCCAGTGAGGCACCTGACGTGGTACTGCTTTAACGGTGTGGCAGGGATCTTCGGGTCTTTGATTGCCTAGTGAGTGGGGGTGGAAGAGGAGAGGCGAGCATAGGTACAGAGCTGACACCGGCATAGCGGTCTTGGTCACTCGACCAGTACCAAGGTCCCATCGTGGGCGCTCATCTTTATCGTCTACGGCGTGATCACATCGCTCTGGGGCATCTACCTGCTCATCTTCCTCCCTGACTCGCCCGCGTCGGCTCGGTTCTTGAACGAGACGCAAAAGGTGATCGCGGTGAAGCGTGTGGCGGAGAACAGGGTGAGTGTGATGTGGTGGGCCTGTGGCCTTGGCTGACTTGAGGTGTAGGTTGGGACGAAGAACACCAAGGTCAAGTGGGAGCAGGTGCTTGAGGCATTCATGGACCCCAAGTGAGTGCGGCCTACTCAAGCTGGAGTGTGCGCTGACACGCCCAGACTATACGCGCTATTTCTCGCGTCCATCGCGGCGCAGATTCCGAACGGCGTCGTCTCGAACTTTTCCTCTACGATCGTAAGTGAGAGTGGGTGGTGAGAGGGAATGGCCCTGTCTGACACAACACAGATAAAGGGGTTCGGGTTCACGACGTTCGAGACGACGCTGCTCGACATTCCCGGGCAGGCGATGCAGATCCTTTCGTTGGTGATTAGCGGCTACCTCGCGAGCCGGTTCAAGAACTGTCGTGCGATAGTGATGGTGGGTGTGATTGATGGGATAATGCTGATACAGATGCCGATGCTGCTGCTGATGCTGATGGTTAATCGACACAGTTCGTGGGCAACACCGCATGCATTATTGCAGCGTCGTGCTTGACATACGCACCCAAGTCCCAGAAGTGGGGACGCCTAGTCGCATTCTGGTTCACGTCCTTCCAGTCTATTGGATTTGCCCTTAGTCTGGTTATGGTCTCTGCAGTGAGTGACTATGCGAGGCTTCGGAGGGGGTTGCGCTGACGTCCCGTAGAACATCGGGGGGTACACCAAGAGACAGACGGTAGCTGCGGTCACCTTTATCGGATACTGTGTTGGAAGTGAGTCCTGATCTACTCCAAAACACCCGAAACCCTCTGACTAGCCACAGACATCGTGGGCCCGCACGTTCTAATTGAGACCGAGAAGGCCGCGGGGTACCCTACGGCGACCAAGGCGATGCTGGCAGGGTACGTTGCCAAGACAGGGCTGCACGTGATGTTGGGGTTGTACATGTGGTATTGGAACAAGCGGTGGGATCGGGAAGCGGCCACACGAGGGGAGGTCATGGATGAGTCGGAGCGGGCTCGGCGTGCGGAGGACATTGGGATGGTGAGTCCAGCTAGGCCACGGCAGAGAGCAGCTGCTGATGTTGCGTGCAGACGGACGCAACCGAGTGGCGTGAGTGCGCTGCTGCAGGTGAATGGACCACGCTGACACCCAACAGACAACCCGTACTTCCGATATGTGCTCTAGGTGGGTGTATGGGGAGGGCGGCGCGAGGAGGCAGACAAGGACTCGATAGACTTTCCAATTATCTATACTAAGGATAAGCGATAGAATTTCCAGATATGCAGATTGTATGGGCCCCCGGTGCCTTGTTCCTCGTCTAGACCGGTGCCGGTGATGTGGGGTGATGCGCCCAGGCCGCGGGCGTAGGGCGCTGATCCGGCAGGCGCACGGGCCGCGCTGATGCAATTGGAGTGTTGACCATACGCTCAAAGAGGGCACTGGATAGTGGCAGGCCTTTATGGAGGACAGAGAGGATGGGAAAGATGAGGAGGATGGGGCGGCCATGTGGGTGGGGAGAGGGGGGCGACACGGGATGTGAGGGGTTGAGTCCCGGTGGTCGGATGTCTACGACGACTCTCCCCGCTGCCGAAGAAAGTGATAATAGAAGTTGGGGAGGAGAGAATGAATGGATGCACTGTCTTGTGTGGATACTGGGAAGGTGGGAGATGATGCATGAAGCAGGATGAGATGAACAACGAAGTACGTACGCATGGCAGCGCACCGTATGGTGGACTTTGGTGGCGCACAAATAGAGGATTTTCATGTTACGTAATAAAACGACCTCATCTCCGGATGTCGGCGAGAGGTGGCGGTCGAGACGCCGCAGTCCACTCTCTCGACATATCCTCCCCATCATATTCAGTCCGCCCACCCCCACCCCAACAAGAAGCACACCGCCGCCATGTCTGTGGTTAACTCCCAAAAAAAGCCTAGCTGGATGTCCGTAGTATGGCGCAAGTGCAAGGAGCAACCCCTTGTTCCTGCAGGCAAGTCATGCTTCTCTCTCTCTCACCTCTTGAAATGACGTCCGTCGCTGACAGAGGCGATCGTTGCAGGCGCTGGTCTCACCGTCGTCGCTCTTCTAGGTGCTACATACCACATGCGAAAGGGAAACCGAGACCGCTTCAACCAGTTCCTCAGATTACGTATCTAGTCAGTTGCAGGGAGATGAGGAGCCTACCGCACAAGACGGCAGCTGACTGTCGCTTGGACTTCTGTAATCTTAGCGCACAAGGAGCAACGGTGATTGCTCTAATGGCGTATGGTGGCGTGGCGTTCACTGGGGAGCAGCAGCATGCTGCGTACATCAAGAGCCAGATCAACATGGGCAAGTATTCGTCGATCGTCCGCGGAACTCAAGCAACACGCTGACTATCTGCTCTAGGTGACTTCCCCGCGAACACCAACTACCCCGGGCGCAAGGATGTGCCCGGTGAGCTCCCCAATGTCCCTGTCAACCAACTGGACCCCGAGTTTAGGCCTAGCGCCCTCCCCGAATCACTCGCGGCCGTGGTGGACGCGCCCCCGCCTACCGAGAAGCAGAAAGCTCGCGGCTACCCCCTGAGGAAGGACGAGAGGATGAAGATATCTGAGTTTGCAGAGAGGCTTCGCCGGGCGGAGACCTTACAGAAGGAGGAGGACGATGCGAGGGCTGGGCGATGATGGAGAGCCAGGAGAGAGGGGGCTGGGGACGAGGGAAGTGGCGAGGCGCGGAGAATGGGGTAATAGCAGTAAAACAACCCTATTGGGGCTTTTGTATCAATATGATCATATGTTATGCATAGACACCCTTCTTTCACTTATGGCGTGATAATGGCACGGCATCCACATGGAGATGTGCGCAGCAAGACGATCTGCGACAACGTAGTACCCAGCGGGCATGTCATCCTCAAGGACATTGCTGGTGATGATGTGGTCCGATTTCGCCGCAAGTTGCTGTGGAGGTCGTCCACTCACGCGCCTCCGTCGCCCTCCTTCATTTTCCATCTCATCACGAACATACTTGCAAACCCAATTCGTCCACGCCACCTAAATCCAGGTGACAAGAGCCGCGATCCTCCCCACAGATGCATAGGGAGAACCCCTACCTCCTCAAAAAGCCCGACTTCAACGACCTCGCAGCAAAACATAAATACTTTGCCCCATTGTCAGTCTGGTGCCCTAACCCCCCACTATAAGATATGGCGAATAGCTGATAACCGTAAATATCTGTAGTATCACAGTCTCCGAGTCAGGATATGCGTCTATAGACTTTCAGGATCCTTCAGCTTTGCGGGCCCTCACAAAGTGCCTGCTCCAAGAGGACTGGAATCTGGATGTCGATTTGAGGGAGGACCGCATATGCCCCACTGTATGTTGTCGTCTTCACTTTATGTCGGTTTGTCTTGGGGGACTGACGGGGGACTGACAATGCACCTATAAAGATCTCCAACAGGTGTGTCCACTCCAACCACCATCATGCAATTTTCAGAACGCAAGCTGATATATTCCAGGTTGGACTACGTCTTGGAGCTTCTCGATTTGGAGCCCTATCTCAGATCATCCCAGTCCGGCCGACCTCTTCGAGCTCTCGATATGCGAGTCCTTTAACAACTTATTTGAGACATCTGTGCTGATCAGTTGTACAGTGGTACAGGTGCTGCCGCTATCTACCCCATTCTTTTGCATAGGCTACGTCCAACAGCCAGAGTCACAGCTACCGGTGCGTGGTACATTGTCCATATCTATAGTGCAAGATTTCCCTCTCCTCTAGAAATATGGCTGACTTCACCATCAGAGATTGACGACGTCTCCTACAGCCATGCACTCTCCACACTCCAGAGAAATAACATACCCTCAAGCTCGATCTCTATCGAGAAAGCGCAGGGACCAGATCCGATTCTCTTCCCGCTCTTGCCCAGCGATAGCGAGCATCCAAACGAGGTTAAAGAATGGGATTTTACGATGTGTAACCCTCCATTCTATGCGTCTGCAGAGGAGATCCAGGAGAGCATAGATCTCAAGCAGAAGGGAGCGCATGCTGTGGGTGACTCCTTCGTTCTGGCACCTGCGAGAAGACGAATAAATGGCCCAGCTGATGCTAGATCGCAGGCACCCACAGCGGCAAACAACGAGCTCATTACTCAAGGAGGCGAAGTGGCCTTTGTGTCCAAAATGATCAGGGAGAGCGTCAAGGTTGGCAATAGGTGCAGGTGAGCTTTATATGTTGTTTATCTCCCGATCAAGCACACGCTGACCACCTTACGGGACAGATGGTACACCTCTCTGATCGGGAAGTACTCATCTCTGCAGTCACTTGTGGATCTTTTAAGAGAGCTGCATGTTAGCCATTGCCCCAATCCATATGAAAATAATCAGCTGACGAGGCTGGTAGATTACAAACTATTTCGTCAAGACCATCAAACAAGCCCGGACTTCGCGATGGATCATTGGCTGGTCCCATTCACAGTTGCGTCTGCCGGAGGTGAGCTTAGAAAACTCGTGCTCAGCCTTAGCGTACTGACAGGAAGCTCGACGTAGCGCATAACGCACCCTGGCACCATTTCCCCCCACACCTCATTCGCCTCGATGCTCCCCCCTTCCAACACATTCACCCACAACCCACAACCACCCATTCCCCTTTCTACACTCCGCGAAAACATCCTGGCACTGCTGCGCGACATCTCGCTGGACCCGACGAAGGAGTCTGACCCTGCCGAGTATGGGGCAGAAGGTCAGGGCAGAGATAACGTGGACGAAATCACCCTTTCTCCACGGTCCATCACATGGTCGCGAGCCGCTCGACGCCAGGCCGCACGCGGAGAAGCGGCATTCATGGACTTTTCCTCTCCGCCCCACCTCCGGGCCAGACTAAGCCTTATACCGCATCCCCCACCAGACTCCAATGTACCAGCGGAGGAAGAGCAAAGTGGGTCGGTCCGGCTTGATTGGCTAGAAGGGAAGGACTGGAATGAGGTGGATGCCCTGTGGAAGTTCATCTTGAGCAAAGCGGGGCTGGTGGGGGGGAAAAAGGAGCAAGCTGGCGCGGGGGACGGTACCGGGGGAGGGGGCGAGGGAAGGGGCAGAGGGAGAGGGCGAGGAGGGAGAGGGAGAGGGAGAGGGGACAGGGGTGGAGGAGCGTGGGTTGCCACACCGTGGAAGCGGGGTATCCGTGACACAGGTTGGGGAAACAGGGTAGCAGGAGAGCACGGCGAGGAAGCCTCGGTGACGGACGGGAATCCACATGGAGAGCAGAGGCGGCGTCTTGACTAGATATTACAGACCCAGAAGTCATTGCACATGTGAACTTCTGAAGTATCCCCTTATCCCTCACCATTATTATGCACCGTGCGCCTAGAGCAGCGTCTCCCCTAGCCACTCCCTGAACGCCTCGCACTCCACCTTCGGATCCTCGTCAAACGCGTGATCCCCACCCTCCACCCTCTCGACCACCAACCCTCCCTCAACCTTCCCCAGCGCCTCCAACGTCTTCTCCATGGGCTGCACCTTGTCATCAATTGTGCCGTACACATAGTATATCGGCACGTGCGGGGGCACACTACCCGATTTAGCGGTAAGCTCGAGGCGGTGAGGGATGGAGAGAGAGATAGGCGAAGGGCGGAAGGCGTCGAGGCCAGAGCCGACCGATCGCTGGGTGAGGAAGAGGAGGGAGGGGAACAGCCCGTGCTGCAGCATATAAGGGTAGAGAATGGCACGAGGGCCGCCCGATACCGCGGTAGCTACGGGCGGGGCCTTGGTGTCGATATGAGGTTTGGCCTCAGTGTGAGAGATACTGTGGCCATATGAGATCAGCTTGCGACTCTTGCAGATAGCATGGCGCACAGCTGCTTACCTCTTGCTACCCATCCACGGTACCGGATCCGTCTTGGTCGCCCAGAACTCGTCCGTCAAATCCGTGATAGGATAGAACGGCGCCAAGCACTTGATCCCCTCCACCCCACCGGGGATCCCCGCCAGCCCCCTGTACCCACCCACATCCTCATCCGCCGCAGCCTTTGGTACCTCCAACCCCGCGATCAACGCCAAGTAACCCCCCGCTGACCCGCCGGACAGGCAGATCCTGCCAACATCCACTTTGTGCTCCTCCTTGCCCTCCTTTACGAGGCGGTCGTTTAGCTTAGTCCGGATGTAAGTGAGTAAAGCAGTGGTGTCGGAGAGGATGTCGATGATGGGGACTTGTGGGGCGAGACGGTAGTTCGGAGAGATGACGGCGACGTACTCCTGCGAGGACTCGCCCTTCAGGAAGGGGTAGGAGGGGAGACGACGGAAATGAGGTGGGAGGTTCTCCTTGTTCCCCTGGAGGAGGCCACCGCCGTGGAACCAGATGACCAGGGGGTGACCTGAGGGTCCAGCTGGGGAAGACGGGAGGTAGATGTCAAAGTCGACTGCGAGAGGCTCCGAGTCGAACGTTGCGGCAGGGAGTGTCCTGTAGATAAAGGTATGGTCCGCGTTGGGCACATGAGGGGTAGGTTCGTCGGATTCGGCCGCAGTAGCCGGGTCATTGCCCGCGAGCACCTCATCGGAGGTCACACCAGGGGTGGCCTCCCTGCTCCTGGCTGGAGTGGTTTCCCTGCTCCTGGCTGGAGTGGCCTCCCGCAAGTTGCACCCCAGCGCCTCAACCTTGGCTTCAGCCCCGAGTGTCCCGCTCGTCCCGCGGAGGTTGGTATTACCCGAGAGTACGAGCTGCGCCAACTCTGGCATCCAGTCCTCCCCAATTCCCAGATCGTCCAGGTCCAGGACTCCCTGCAGGTCGTTGCTTTCCAGGTTCAGCACCCTAATACCCTTGAGAGAAATTGTCTTGAGAGCGTCAATACCCTTTATAGTGAGCCTGTTGTGGCCTAGGTTGAGATGGCGCAGCGCAGGGAGGGTAGGGCGAGGGGCCTTGAGGGCGGCGGCGCGCTGGAAGGAGGTGGTGAAGAAGCCGGAGCCGTAGGCGAGTCCGTCTTCAGTGGGACCAACAGGCGAGGAGAAGGAGATAGTGGCGATGGAGTTGTGGGACAGGTCAAGTACCTGGAGGGCGGGAAGGAGGAGCAGTGAGGGGGGTACGGCGGTGAGGGAGTTGTGACTGTGATCAGAGCAGTCAGCGGGGGGTCGCCAGACGAGAGTTGATGGACATACGACAAGTCGACAGTAGTCAGCCGGAGCAGGTCCGAGAGCTTGTTGGGTACTGTTTTCAGCAAGTTGTTGCTCAGCTACATAAACTAATGTCAGCCCCGCATCGCTTCCACACGTGGCGATGGTACCACCCCTCAGCGATCGGGGTGACACCCACATCCAAGATCCTCAGTCCGCCAAACATTCCCAGTTCAACTTCCACAGACGCAATTTTGTTGTTCCTCGCCTTGAGCGACGTCAACTCCTCTGGCTCTTTCCACGTTTCCTCGGTCTCAACGCCCTTCCCGAACACAAGCTCCCGGCTCTCTTCCGTGCTCCCGAATACATCGTCCACGGCGAAAGGACTGGTGGACGGACGCGCTGGGCGTGAGGGGCGAGGCGCGTGGACCACGGGAGGGGGCGGGGGCGGGGGATTGGAGAGCTCGGAGGCCGGAATGCCAAGAAGTTTCATGTAAACCTCGGCGGGGACGTTCGGGAGAGAGAGAGAGGATATGTCGAGCTTTCCTGTAACCAGACCATGACTCAGTCAGCGAACTCCAGACGTCCGCGGCGCGCATTTTCAAAACACAGCTCACCAGACTTCAAGGCTTTCTTCACTTGCCCCTCTACACTCTTATCATCTATCATATCACTCCCCGCCCCATCAAGCGCCACAAAGCCCCTCGGTGTGCCCACGCGCTTCGCCAGAGGGCTGCCGAATGTCTGGAGATCGCCATGTCGCTGGCTCTTGGGAGTGTTCCGCAGCTCGGCGCGACGGGCCGCGATGGTTTCGCGGATGGAGGGGCGGGCGGGCGAGTTGCGCCCTGGTGTGGTGGACATGACGGTGGAGAGAGTCTACAGGGGACTGGGGGCGTGGTAGAGGCAAGGACGAGGGATCAGAAGATGTTGACGCCGCAACTGACGGGGTGGTGTTTGGTGCGAAGAGCGAGCAAACACGGTAACCCGAAATAAGGGGCGGTTCCTGGCGGAGTGGAGGTCATGATCGTCATCCGCGAGGGGCGCGACGACCAGGGAGCTGGCTACAGGAGGAGAGGTCGATGCGGGAGCTCGGTCTACTGGATAGTCTGATACAAAGAGGCCTGGATAGTGCAAGTAAATATCTGGACAGTGCATACCACACTTAGGCATCTCGAATAGCCACCCCCATCTTCACAACCTCTGCCATGTTCTCCGGCTCATGTACCCTCAACACATCCACCACCCCACTGGCTGTGCACCATGCCGTGATCCCCGCATCGCCAAAGCTCCTTTCGCTTGGCACACTTCTCCCTGTCACCTTCCCCACGAACCCCTTCCTGCTTGCGCCCACCAGCAGCGCATACCCCTCAAGCTTACTCCCTGGTGCGACGAGCTCGCCCAGGTGCTTCAGCAGCTGCAAGCTCCCCTCGCTGGTCTTGGCGAACCCGAGTCCCGGGTCGAGGATGATGTCCCAGCGCTTCACGCCTGCCGCCAAAGCCTGCTCTACCATCTGCACCATCTCCGCACGCACACCGGGGAGCACCCCCCCAAACTCGCTGTAATCCGTCATCTCGGCGCTCGTCATTGTCTTCGAGTCTCCCCGCGAGTGCATCAGCACGACCGGGCAGTCTGCCTTCGCCATCACTTCCAGCATGCCCGGCTCCCGTCCACCACGCACGTCATTGATGATTGACGCGCCGAACGAGACAGTGAGCTCCGCCACCGCTGGGCGGTACGTATCGACAGAGATGGGGATACGCTGCAGGGCAGGCGTGTCCGATAGCCGAATAGCCTGGATGAGTGGGCCTAGGCGTGCGATCTCCTGGTCCTCGGTACACGGGTCCGACCCAGGACGAGTGGACATTCCACCAAGATCGAGGATAGCGGGAGGGAAGGGGCCAGAGACGAGGGTTTCGCATGCGGCGAGGGCGAACTCGACGTTGGTGCGGGAGACGTCGCCATCCGAGAAGGAGTCGGGGGTGGTGTTGAAGATGGCCATTATCTGGGGGGTGGAGGGTGTGCTGAGGCGGAGAGGGAGAGCAGGGTATGGGATGGGAATAATGGGGTAGAGGGGGGGAGGGCTGGTTTGGAGGAGGTCGGAGAGGAGCTGGGATATGGTTTGCTTGAGCGCGGGGTGTGTAAAGTCGGGAGCGATGCTATTTGTTTGTCGTTAGCTTCTTGCGATCGCTATCGACCTTGATTGGGACATAGCTCACTCTGCTAAAGGTCTAAGTACAAACTCCCTCTCTCGCAAGCTGGCGTGGGGGCACTCCAGCCACCCCACCCCATCTTGATCTTCAGCGTCTCCTCTGCTACCTACCCGCACGATCTCCTCCCCGTAGAAGACCAAGTCGAGGTCGATCACCCGGGGCCCGTTGGTGAACGTCTTGGTCCTCCCAACTGATTTCTCGGTGTGTTTGAGAAGACGCAGAAGGCCGATGGGAGGCAGAGCGGTCGAAATCTGTGGTGCACATTTATCAGTCAAAAGCTTGCACCGTTCGATCGATGACCAGTAGCTCACCTCGATGACGCCGTTGATAAACCTATCCTGGTCCTCCACATACATCGGCTCGCTCTCATACAGTCGACTCGTGCCCACCAGCTTACACCCCCCTGCCTCCAGCTCCTTTACCGCCTTCCTGATATGCCCCACTCTATCGCCAATGTTCGACCCCACCGCGATGAACACCCTCGGCCCAGCCTGCGACGAGCCCGTGGGGACAGCAGCGACGGGGTAGTCGCGGTGGGTGCGGTGGATGGTGACACCAGGCGTTGCGAAGGGGATAGCTGAGGGTTTACGAATGGTGATCTCAAGCTTGGGGTGGGTGTTTTCCCCGAGGTATTTGCTTTTGAGGAGGCGCTGGCCTAGTTCGTGGTCGAGCGACTCGATTGTGCCGTACGAGGAGTTGGAGACGAACTGAGGTGGTCCAGGCTTGTCAGCGGAGGAGGTCTGGTGTTCTTCCGGAAGAGAGGCAGCTGCGATGTGGACGACACTATCAACTCACACCATAGATCTCATCATGGAACCCCTTATGGCTCCACACGGCCCAATCACACCCTTGAACCTTCACATCCAACTCCAAACGCTGCTTCTCTTCCCTCTCATGCGGATGCAGCCCGACCACACATACGACCTTCAGATCCCTCACCTCGCAGCTCCTTCCCGCCTCGATCCCGTCTTTCCGGTATTCCGCCTCATACACCGCTTCCAATGCATGCAGCAGGCCCCGGGGGAGCGCCACCCGCACCCTAACGCTGACGACGTCATCCAGCGCGAGCGGCACCGTGCTCACCTCGCGCATGAGCTCCCACGCGTCCCCGAACCGCCTGGCCCGGTCCCCAGCGAGCGCGTACACCGCCTTGCTCACGGCCGAGTAATTGACACCCAGGCCGGACATGGAGTCACCGGAGGCGGTGGCGGAGACGGAGCCGGGGACGAGGTGGATGGCGAGGGAGATGAGGGCGGGACAGGAGGGGGGCGGGGTGAGGGCGAAGGCCGAGGGGCCGAGGCCTTGGGCGAGGTGCACGGTGAGGGAGGAGATGGTAATGAGGTCAGAGGGCATGGCGGAGGGGTTGAGACTGGTTGGGGTCAAAGTGGGTTGTGTTGCGAGACCAGAGGCTTGGACGAAAGTCAAGAGGGCGGCATCGGTCGCGCCGTTTCGCTCGAGACTGGAGGTGCCTGGCTGGCGGTTGACGTAAGATTGGATGGGACGACGACGACAGAAGGAAGCCACTCCCGGGGCGGCTGTCCTCGAAATGGAGAAGAGCCAAGAGGGCCGAGGGGTACAGGGAGCTGCCTGATCTATACATGGCATGCACCGCGGCGAGAGACACAGCGCTCGTCTATTCATCATCCGTTACACTCCCGCTGGGCGCCCTCCTCCTCCCTCCCTTCATCTCCATCAGCTCGATCCTCTCCCCCTGCCCGTCCCCCTCCTGCGCACCCCTCTTCCGCTCCACCTCTCCTCTCCCCTTCCTCCTCCCCTTGCCCCCCTTGAACCACCTCAACAACAAACATATCCCGCCGGCCGCCAGCCCCACAGGCGGCAACAACCAGCACACTCTCCACCACCAGCCTGTGCTGCCGCCTTGCTGGGCTTTCCACTTGGCGACGGCGCGGTCGACTTGGGCGTGCAGGTCGGGGAGGGTGCCAGAGTTGTCGATGACGGAGGTGGCGTAGGCGAGCTTGGAAGAGATGGGGAGTTGGGAGGCGATGCGGGCGGAGGCTTGGGCGGGCGTGAGTGGCGGGTCGGACGCGCGTGAGAGGAGTCGGGAGAGCTGGAGGCGTTCGTTGCTGGTAGGTGGGCGTTGGTAAGTTGGCACGTACAAGATGCCTTTCAAGGCTTGCGTGATGCACCGTGGACTCACACGTAAACGACGACGATCTCCCCTACCCACCTCCACATGCCGGCCTCGATCAACAGCGGCACATCAACCACGACACACCACTCGCCCCTCAACCAATAGCATACCACCCTCCTGGCCATCTCCTGCCGCACGCGCGGGTGGATCACCCCGTTCAGCCATTTCCGCTCTTCTGGATCGTGGAACACGATATCGCCGATCGCGGCCCGGTCGAGGGAGACGCCGTCGGGGAGGAGGATCCGGTCACGGCCAAAATGGGAGACGACGAGGGTGTAGCCGGATGTGCCTGGGGCGATGACTTCGCGCGCGAGGATGTCGGCGTCGATGATGGGGAGATGGTGCCGCTCAGAGAGGAGGGCGGAGACGGTTGACTTGCCTGGTCCCGGGGGAGGGGAGGTGAGCTGGGCTGAGGGGCAGAAAGGAGAGAGGGCCTACCGGTAGCGATACCGCCCGTGAGGCCAACGACTGGCATGACGCATGTCAGCTGCGTCTGCGAGGTGCCACCTGTGCAACAGCTTACCTAGCATGGGTGATGGAAGCCAGCTCAAGCTTATGGGTAAGTGTAGCAGTAAAGATGAAAGAAAGGGAAGCCAGAAGGCGCCGCTGGCCATAATATGGTGGACACGACGCGGTGGGCGCGCCAAGAGGGTGGAGGTTTGTGGCGCTTCTTCATCACCATAGACACTTGCACTCTCTCTCGCCGACCACCCGTTCAGGCGCGCCCTCCAGACCTGTCTTTACATATGTCACATCACAGAAAGCCCAGATTTGACCATAGCCCTTCTATCGACCGTACACAACACACATCATCATTAAAGTCCTCACCGCCAAAAACCCGTGGTATCGCCACCAAACGAGTACGTGTCTCTGATATATATGTACAACGGATATCCCCCCCCCCCCCCCCGCCCGGCCACCTGCGCCTCTCATGTTGCCTACCCGCTCTACTCATACGACCCCCCGAGCCCCTGCACCAGTGCCTGCACCATACTCCTCTTGACCGTCATGCCCTCTCTGTACCTGCACGTCACCCACGCTGCGCCTCCGCGCGAGTGCGCCGCCCTTATGACGAGCTCTGCGGCCATTTTGCCCGTGTTTGTCCTGTTCTCGCCGTCCGCATCGCCGGTGGGGTCGAGCGCGCGCTTGAGCGCGCCCCACGAGTCCTCGAGAGTGAGGTGCTCGGCGTCGCTCCGCGGCTCGGGGTCCTGGTGCGTGCCGCCAAAGGAACACCCGAAGGACTGACAGAGCCGCGTGGCAAAGACGAGGCGGCCGGGGTCGTTGACGACGTGCGAGTCGGCAACGTGGCAGCAGTTGCGCAGGCGGGTGAGGAGGTCCGGAGGCGGGTTGGTGAGCGGCGGGGAGATGGGAGAGGGTTTGTTGGCGGAGCCGCCTGTGCCGCCGGCGCTGCCTCCACCGCTGCCGCCTGCGCCGTTGTTGTTGGCACCGGCGGCGGTGGATGCGGCGGACTGGTCGGCGGCGGTCTCGCTCGAGGGCGTGTCAAACATGTTGAACATGCCGCCAAAGTTGGGCGTGGACCCCGAGGGGTTCTTGTACAGCGCGGTCGAGTCGAGGGGGTTGTTTGTGAAGTCGGGGAAGGAGGTGTCGGGAGACACGGGGAGGTTGAAGGGGATGGGGAGCTGGTAGTTGAACGGCGCGGGTGAGACGGCCGAGGGGCCGTTGAACAGCGGGGGTACGGGATTGCTGTTCTGCTGCGGCTGCTGGTGGTGGTGCTGCTGGTGGTGCGCCTGGAGAGTGGCCGAGGGCGGGGGCACGCTAGTGCCCGCGCGCGGGGACAGCGTGGCAGAGTCCCTCATGCCGCCCTCCATGTCGCTCTGGTCTGTGGTGTCGACCTCGGGCAGACCGAGCGCCATCCTTTCCTTGGCCCTCGCCTCCTTCCTCGCACGCACGCGCTCGCTCATGGGCACGCCGCCCTCCTTGAGGGACTTGCCGCGCCCCGTCGGGCCGGACCCGATCTTGGGGCGCTCCGCCAGGGGCAGGCTCAGCAGCTGGCGCAGCTGGTTGTTCTCGTTTTCGAGATGCAGGATGCGCTCTTCGAGGGAGGCGAGGTGCTCTGCACGGCGAAGACGGAATGCGCGCTGGACCTCCCTGGCCCGGGAGGGGGGCAGGTGGTCGTTGGGCTTTCGCCCGCGGGGCTCATGGCGGTCCTGGGTGGGTGTCAGCTCGTGATTGGCTGGCTGGCTGGAGGGGCGGGCGGGGGCCACGGGGGCGGACTGACCTGGCTCTTGGAGGGGGGCGCTGAAGAGGAGCCCGCTTCAGACATGGTGCTATCTAATCTGGGGCTGGGTGACGCAAGGATGGTGACAGGCGCGATCGATGGTGTTATCAATTTGAAAGGGGGGAGCTGTGAAATCAATGGCAATGGGGGGCGTGGGAGATGGTGGGCAAGGTGAAATAGACAGCGTGCGAATGTGCGATCCCGCGACCGGCCCAAAACCAAATACCGCCAGACACCGCGCCCGCGCCAGTCCTGGGCCGGGCAGCCCAGGATGCGCGCGCCCACACGCGGGGCCGCGGCGCGAACTGGGCCGCCCGGATTGGCACGGCGGCATGCCGAATCGCCGCGAGCTGGTGTTTTTGAGGCACTTTGCACTTTGGCGCCGTGGTATTTGGCATAGACCGCCGGATTATTCACACGTCATCCCGCCCGCTGCTGACTCGTGCCGCCCCGCCCTGCTGCGTCCGGCCGCTGGCCGCCGGGGCGTGTCGTGGTGCTCTTGTTCGTGTCCTCGCGCCAGCCTGCGACCCTCCACGAGACGAGACGAGAGCCGTGCCATCGCCGCACGCTGTACATAGCCGGGGCATCTCTCTCCACATCTCGACGGGCTGTCCGGGCGCGTCCCCGTCTGTCGTCGGCATACGCTCCTTCGGGCACCAGCGTTCGGCATCCACTCCTCCGAGAGGGCGCGGGCGATAAGACCCCCCTTTGGCCGTGCTCTTGGCTCGCTATGGGCGCATCCGGAGAGTGAGTGCACAGAACGCACACCCGTCGCGAGCTGCGGCCCGCGCGTCATCGCCTTCCCATCTACATCCTCGCTGACGCCGCCCCCCCTCCCCCCTCCCCCCTCCCCCACCCTCCCCCGATGACTCCCAGGTCATTCCTCCCACAGGTAGTCGGCGTGCGTCACTCCCGCCCGCCCAGGCCCGATCCACACCCACTGACATCTCCACCCTAGCTCTTCTACGCCACCTTCGACCCCAGCCTGGGCCCCATCGTCCTCCACCAGGTCCCGGAGAACCTCATCTCCCACTCCACCTCCACAGAAGACTCCCGCTCTCGCTCCCAGTCGCGCTCCCGCTCTCGCTCACGCCCATCGCGGTTCACCTCCCCCCCCCCATCCCCGTCTCCCACCACCCAGCGCACCCTCCTCAATTTCGCGCCCATCTCGGAATATGTCATCCCCAAGAAATCACTCCACGGCAGGCTCGTCACCCTCCTCACCAACGGCTACGACGACGACGATGCAGTCGAGTACAGGGTGATGGGCTTCCCGAATGTGATGCAGGGCGAGGGCGGACGGTACATGCGGAACGAGTACATGTGGAATCTGTGTTTTGTGTTTCATGCGTCGAGCTCGCTCGAGGCGTTCGAGCCGATCGTGCGCAAGTGCGCCAGGATCTTGCGTAGTGCAGAGGTGCGTTGGGTACCGTGGATGGAAGGGTGGATGGATGGCTCGATGGCCGCATACGGCGCGTGTCAACTGACTTGGTGATGGACACTATCACAGCGCGACTCGTCGTACCTCTCGAACCCTGCGCCCAAGCATCTGCCCCTTCCCGCGGTCATGGAGCAGCTCTTTGAGGACCTCAACTCGTATTCGGAAACCAGTATATCTCTGGACGGCTTCAACACTCTCGAGCTCAAACTTTTCCCCTTCTATCGTGGGTGCCCTTGTTGTTTATTTCAGAGACAAAATGAGCTGACCAATCACTCCTGCAGCTAATCCGCCAGACTGCGAGGACTGGCATGTCCCCATCGCGCTCGTCGACCTCAACGCGCTCAAGGATGATAATTGGGATATCACTGCAGCGAGGGTGTCGCAGTTTATCGATGGCATCAACCACGTCAAGCGGATTGCGGCGCTGGCGGATGCGGACGAGGCGCTCACCAGGGAGACGCTGAGGCATATGCTGTGGGTTTTGTGACTAGCAGGACGGATCGGAAGGCGCTGACCCATACTGCAGGTATTACCAAGTCGTCATGACGGTCAGCTCGAGCGATCGTGGTTGATTCGAGCTGCTGAAGCTGACGTAACCACCCCAGATCGACATCTTCCAGTACTCAAACATGTACACTCTCAAACCCATCATCTCTCGTCTGGCCGCAGACGAGACCGTCATATCCGAGTGTGCGTCCTACGTCACTCGCCGCGGCTTTCCCTTGCCTGAATGGCCCATCCTTCTCGGGCTGTACAGCCGACTCCTCCCCGGAGTCACCGTGCATGAGTGGATGGAGGCCCACGAGGTCATCTCGCTCGGCATCGACCCACGGCGATTCGTCTCGTTCGGGATAATAAAGGGATTCCTGCGGCGCGTGAACCGGTGGCCGAAGCTCGTCGAGAAGCGGGAACCCCTGATAGTCCCTCCCGAGTACCCAGACAAATTCAAGCGTGTTGGGTTTGACGAGTCGGCGCGGGGGCTTACATCTGGGCGGGCGTGGGGGGACCGCGGTGCTCACTGGTCTCGCGGCGGCGGCGGCGACCACCATGGCAACGGCAGCACCATCGCCGCTGGCGACTCCACCTTATCCCTTGCGCGGGCCCACCTCGCTGGTGGAAGCGGCGGCGGAGGTGGCGCCGGCGATTCCAACTTCACTTTCCGCTCCGACTCTGCCGCCTCCCTCGGTGTCTCCCCTTCCTCCGTCCCGAACCGCACCCCGCCTTCCGCCCACGGCCGCTCCCCGCACCGCCGCCCCCCGGCCTTTGCGCCGTCCACCGCGACAGCCTCAACCGGCACCGTGCTCCCGCGCTCGCACGCCTCGCACGCCTCACACGCGAGCGGCGCAGACTCCCACCCGTCTACGTCCTCGCGCCGCGCGGCCTTCGGGCACACCACCTCGGCCGGCGGCGGGTCGAGCGGGCTCGCCGCGCACGCGGGGGCGTACGGCAGGTATGGAGGCGGGATGTCGGCAAGGCAGCGCGAGGAGGCGGCGCTCGCCCGCCAGGCGGAGGAGCTTGAGGAGGAGCTCGTGCCGTTCTTGGATGGGAGCCACCATGCGGATGAGATCCAGGTGCGCTTCGGGTGGAGTTGGGCGATGCTCGAGAGGATTCTGGGGTTGGAGGGGATGCATGCGGGGATGGGCAGGAAGGGGGTTACGATGGTGTATAAGTAGGGGAGGGGGCGTGATGGGGGGGGGGGGGGGAAGTCGTTCGATACACTTGGCACGTTGACAGCCACTGCAATTGTACTTTTAACGCACATGCAACATATATAATCTTGTCGCATCTATGCTTTCTGCCGAGAGCGCCCTTGTCTTATATATATATGCTGACCCCAAGACACCCCCCAGTGACACAAGAAACCGCGTCCTACCCCCAGGTCTCCCCCATCACTCCTGCGCCACCCATCTATCCACCGCCTGCCAATCCTGCCCCCTCGCTTTCAACCCCTCCAGCACATCCTCATACACGATCCACCACCACTTATTAACCTCCTCATACTCGGTAAAACTCTTCTGCTCGGGCGTGTTGCTCACGGCCTCTAGTAAGCCAGCGGGGAGGGCTGGCCGGCCGTGCCCGTTCACGATGGCAGCTGCGGGAGGGGAACGCGCAGGGGCAGGCTTGGAAGGGAGGACTATGCGCGAGGGGGAGTCTTCGTCCGAGTTGGGGGTAGGGGGCAGGGGGGCGGAAGAGGTAGAGGTGTGCAGGCGGAGGGGTGATTTGGGGCGGGCGTCCCACGGTTTGTCGAGGCTGGGGGGAAGGCGGTGTGACGTCAGCATGAGAGAGATTCGCCTCCACATGCGCACGTTCATAGCCCGAAGGGGAATGGAAGGAATGAGAATGATGGCTTATGCTCACATGTAATGGATCACCCGCACCTCCTCATCGCGCCACAACTCCTTATGCACCGCCCGCTCCGTCTTCAGCGCATTGCACCACCACGGCAGGGGCCTCCACCTCCCGTGGAACGCTTCAGCGATGACATCCTGATCGGCAAACTTGGCCTCGGCGATGGTGGGGCTCGTCTGCAGCAGGTGGGTGAGGGAGGCAAGGAGCTGCGGGGAAGGGTGGAGGAGGACGAGCCCCGAGTTGAGGAGGTGCGCGGTGCGCGGGGCGGAGGGGGAAGGGATCGGCGGGGAGAGGAGCGGGGTGGGGGAGGGCTGGATGGAGAGCGAGCAGTTGGCGGGGATCCTGAGCGCAGGTGGGGGGGGGGGG
>JANBXI010000002.1:85149-96668 GCA_024271845.1 Cryptococcus sp. VH57_BW
CCCCCCCCCCCCCCCCCCCCCCCCCCCCCCCCCCCCCCCCCCCCCCCCCCCCCCCCCCCCCACAACACACCAGTCTTTAGGATAATGCTGCAGCTTGAGCGGGTTACAGATACAAGCCGGCGCCGCACCGATCCAGTCCCTCCCCGGCAACTCGATGTCAAACACTTCGTCCATCTCGCGCAGAAAGATCATATCCGCATCCACCAGCACGACCTTGTCGTAGCCCTCCAGCCCAAACACCTGGAGCTTGGTCCACGCGTCGTTCAGCCGCTTGAAGGAGGTGACGAACCCCGGGTGCTGCGTCGCCGAGGGCGCGAGGTGGTCGACGGGGACGATGGTCATCCCGAGGGCCTCGAGGAGGGGGGTGTACGCCGCCGGAAGGGTCGGGGTGGTCATCACCAGCAAAGGGTAGGATGAAAGGGACGAGATGGTGCGATGCAGGCAGAGCAGGCCTGCAATCCCCACGCTTGTCAGCATCCGGCTGCCATCTGGTCGGCTTGCACACGTTCTCCCGGGGGAAAGCTCTGGCGGAAAACAGCGATAACGATCGACAAGACGCACCAGCCACATAAGACTCATTCGTCACGAGCGTGACCCACGCCCGCCCGTCTCGCCTGTCGGGTGCTGCAGGAGGAGTAATAGCCATCGTTTTCCCGCCGGACTGTGTCGCTTTTGTTTGATTTTCTAGATACACAAGTGTACGAGACGGGAAGGAGTGGGAAAAGCCGGATGATAATAAAAAAGCTGGGGTGTGGGCTAAGCCCGATTGACTCAGGAACTGGTACTGACCTTGGATGGCATCATCGGAACCCGGCGGCCAAGGGCGCCAGGGTGCGCCGGGTTCGGGATCCTGGTGCTACAGATCGGGGAGCGCGCGGGGGAGGCAAGAGAGGCATTATTTGCAGGTGACGCGCGGGGTTATTGAGTGAGTATTCAGGCCATGTTGGAACAACAATCGTCATCATGCAGTGGCCAGTGCTCCAGCATCGCTCGGTAAAAATAGTTACCTGTGCCAAGCGGAACAAGGCACCCAGGAGAGCCAGGCCAGCACGAGCGTCTGAAGCAGGTTAGGCTGCTTGCTGCCCACGACGTCCAGACAGTGATAACGTGATCCACCATACTCTTGTCGCATGTCAGTCAACTGGACAGCCCGCTCTCTGATCCCTGTCGCTTCGATGTACCGTCCTGGCTGAGAAGTCAAGGGCTGGAGCGACAATGACGACGGGCCTCAACTCGCGATGAAGCTCACACCACGCGCCTTCCTCCATCACTGCGCACGACCCATGGTTCATGAAGGGGTATATCACCAGCACTGCACATGACAATTGATAGTTGCAGGCAATGCATAGCTATACGTACTCGATTCTATCTCGGTCCGTGTGAAACTGGAGGGCTGGCCACATCTCATTTGCCATGATAGCTGTAGACACAGCCCGGGTACGTAGGCCCGTCGCGAGTCAGGAACATGGTGAGCCACCTCCTTCGGCGCACCATCCTTTGTACGAATGGACCGTCTCGCTCAATGCATGTAAGGGGCTGCTTGCCATGCAATTCGGGCCACCAGCCAGGCCTCTCCAACCAGCCCCGGACCGCATGTGAGTAGCTTACCCACCACAGCCAAGACCCCTCATGGCGAACACCTCGCTTCTGGCCTCCGGGAATCACTCCCTCACTCGTAAGACGACCCACTGAAAGCAACACATCGATGACATGTATGTCCTTTACATTTTACAGTATGATCATGATGGCTGCACCCCGTTCCCCGACTCCTCAGACCCCGACTCAGGCGGAGCGCCCTTTTTCTTGAGCTTGGACACGTGTCGATGCGGGTAACGCTCCTGGATGGCGCGCATCTGTGCTTGCTCTTTCCGTCGGGAGCGATTGCACGTTTCCCTACACCCACGAAGGAGAGAATATTAGCCTTGGCTTCGTTATGCGCTTCGCGGTAGAACGAGCCAGTCACGAGGACGTACCACTGGAATGCTGCAATTGCTATGAAACCACCCACTGCCCAGTGACCTGCTGATAATGTTCCTGGGACGGTGTCAGATCTTTCGCACTATACTTCGCAAAGTCTGTACGATCTGGGCTGAGGACTCACTCCGGGACCCAAGGAACCTCACAGCTCCAATACCGGCTCCGCCCGCAATCCCATACAATAAACTATTCCTGGCGCAAGGGACGTTGCCGATGTTTTCCAAGTCCGACTGAGGCCGTATCCGCTAAATCGCACCGAGGTGGTACATGTCAGTTCACATTCCAGGGAGAGCCTTCAGTGGCATAGACCCAACTCACAGTGAAGGCAGCCCAGTAGTCTCGAAGCCAGTTACCAGTCAACTGCTCGTCTGGGAGCATAGGTTTCGGATCCGGTGTGATCTCACCCTGCCCCGCAGGGATGTTGAGGATCGGCTTCGGGGGTTTCTTATCGTCCATGGAGTTTATGAGAGGCGGTGGGTCAACACAGACGAGACACCGGTGATGTATAGGTCAATCTTGAACTTTTCCGTTGACCCGCTCGGCACTTCGCGCGGAGTGCTATCCAGGCCGGTCTCATCACGTGACCGCGATCCTCCGCCTTCGAGGTGACACTGGCCAGAGGAGATGAACAGACTTTTTGTGTACTCGAGTCTCAAGTACTCGTGAAGCAGCATGTTCAGAGCACCCCCCCTCCAGCAGGGACAACAAACCCAGAAGCCAGCGGCAGGGCCTTCCAGCGTGGTCGCGCCGGTGGTAGAGGGAGCCGGAGATGGTCTGAACGATGCACCTCCGAGCTTGGCATCTGGCTCTCGCGGTCCGGCCGAGGATCAGTCCATGATTTCCAAGATGATGGCAGACAAGTGAGTCCTGGATTCTGAAACCCCACCAGTGGATATATGCAACTAACACCCGTGTTGTAGCCCTTATTTTTCAGCTGGTGCGGGCCTGATGGGCATCGGCGTCGTCCTCACCGCCCTGCGACGCTCAGTCACCCTCGGTGCTTCCATGGCTCAGCGCCGGCTCCTCGTCACCCTGGAGATCCCCTCGAAAGACCGGTCTTACCCTTGGTTCCTCGAGTGGATGTCTGCCCAAGCTGAGGCTCAGGCCAAGGGTAAGGCAACGTCGTCTGGCGGGTGGGGGTTTCTGTCGGGTAGGGGTATGCGGAGTCATGAGCTTGCGGTGGAGACGAGCTATAAGCAGCACGAGAATGGGGCATCGGAGGCAATATTCAACCTTGTTCCGGGACCGGGCACGCACTACTTCAAGTACGGGGGTTCATGGTTCCAGGTACGCCATCCGCCGTGTATAGGCTGGTGTCGGCGAGATGCTGATCCACAGACTTAGGTCAAACGAGAGCGAGACTCAAAACTCATGGACCTTCACTCCGGCACTCCCTGGGAGACCCTCACCCTCACCACCCTCTCAGCGTCGCGTAATCTCTTCTCCTCTTTACTGGCTGAGGCTCGCACCCTGGCAGAAGCGTCGACCGAGGGCAAGACTGTGGTCTACACGGCATGGGGCGTTGAATGGCGGCCGTTTGGCAAACCGCGGCGGAGAAGAGAGATGGGGAGCGTGGTGCTCGCGAAGGGAAAAGCTGAGATGGTTGAGACAGACTTGAAGGGATTCTTGGGCCGTGGGAAGTGGTACGCTGAAAGAGGTGGGCTCTGTCGATTCGACGTTGCAATATGTTTGTGGCTAACACGTAAACAGGTATCCCTTATAGAAGAGGGTACCTCCTTCATGGCCCTCCGGGGTCAGGGAAGACTTCGTTCATTCAAGCACTTGCTGGATCTCTCAACTACAACATCTGTCTACTCAACCTGAGCGAGAGGGGGCTCACCGACGATAAGTTGAACCACTTGCTTGGTCTTGTACCCGAGCGGAGTTTCATCCTGTTGGAAGACGTCGACTCAGCGTTCAATCGACGGGTGCAGACGAGTGAAGATGGGTGAGTCCCCCCTCCCAGATCGAGCCACATGAACTCTCTTACATGTATATATATCAGTTACAAATCCTCCGTCACCTTCTCCGGCCTGCTCAACGCCCTGGACGGTGTCGCCTCGTCGGAAGAGCGCATCATCTTCATGACCACCAACCACTACTCACGTCTGGACCCCGCCCTCATCCGTCCAGGCCGTGTCGATATCCATGAGCTTCTCGATGATGCCGCCGGGGAGCAGGCCAAGCGCCTCTTCGTCAAGTTCTATGGTAACTCGAACAGCAGTGAGGAGGGGGACAAGGGGAGGATCATGAGGGAGGGTGAGGTGCCTCCCACAGACGAAGAGGTGGAGGCGATGGGGAATAAGGTCGAGGAGATTGTGGAGGAACAAAGGCGGCATGGGAAAGTCATCAGCATGGCCAGTCTGCAGGGCCACTTCATACGGACGGGGGCGAGGGAGAGCTTAGAGGGCATTGCACAGCTCTGTAAACCCAGGGAAGAGGGGGCGTGATCAAGGAGATATTGAGCACACGTCTAGCATGCAGATTCATCAATCAAGAGTAGAAGTCTTGCAAGACAGTCTCGTCCGGTAGTATAAGCCGTGCAAGGCAGCCTCGTCCGGTGACTGAACCTCACAGAGGACATTTTCTGGCCGACTCGGGTTGGTGGTGGAGGCGGTGCCTCTTCTCCAAACGAATTCCGGGTTCGTCCTATTTGAGCAAAGCCGAAGAACGATCGACTTCGCCACTACTGTGTCTGTCATACTTCAGCTGCATACCTCTTAGACATCACCCCTAACCCGCACACCCACATCAGCATCTCACAGTCATGGTTGAACGCAAGCGCAAGGCCCTCATTATTGGTGCAGGTCCGGTCGGCGCTCTCACCGCGCTGAGCCTCCACAGACGTGGATGGGAGGTCGAAATTTGGGAGTCGCGTGAAGGTATGTCCTCCTGCGTCCTTACTCCCTGTTATGTAGTGCCGCATATCTGATAGTGATTTTCAGACCCGAGAGGCCAGGATGCGGCCCCCAGCAATTTGCGGTCCATCAATCTAGCCATCTCGGCGCGTGGTCTCGAAGCGCTTCGTAGTGTCGACCCGTCGCTTGGTAAGTTTTGTACTTGTGCCATCGGGCACTGACGAGAGCTGACATACATGACCCAATAGCGGAGGGGTTCTTGGAGGAGGCGATTCCTATGAAGGGCCGGATGATTCATCATTCGGATGAGAGGCAGGAGTCGCAGCTGTATGATAACATCCATGGCCAGGTGCGCTGTCTCTTCGTCTAAAGATAGCACCGAGGAGTGTACCCAGCGCTGACGACAGCTTCCTCAACCCAGTGCATCAACTCGATCAGTCGACCCATCCTCAACCAGAGGCTCGTTGAGGCCCTACCTTCCGACATAACCACCCGCTTCCATACAAAACTCTCGCACGTCGACTTTTTCACTCGAACAGCGTACGCGGCAGTCAGACAGGAGCGCGACGCGATGGTCCCGGGCGAGGAGGGCGGGGTGCAAGGCAAGGCCAAGGCCAAGGAGGACAAAAAGGGCACATCATTTGACTTGATCATAGGATGCGATGGGAGCTGGTCCCGGGTGCGAGCGTCAATGATGCGCGTAGAAAGGTGAGTTGGGTTTCAACTTGCAGGATCTCGTCGGCGTCGCGATCTGACGCTATACCCCAGGCTGGACTTTTCCCAGTCGTTCATCCCCGACGCATATATCGAGCTCCACATGCCTGCAGACCCGACCAAACCTGAGGGGTATGCCATGGACAAGAACCACTTACATATCTGGCCCCGTCACGCATTCATGCTCATCGGCCTTCCCAACAAAGTGAGCTATTTGCTGTTCTGGAGAATTCCAGGGTGCCCAGCTGACGATGAAGTACCTCCAGGACGGATCGTTCACGCTCACTCTTTTCCTCCCCTTCTCCGAGCTTGCCAAGCTGGATACCCGCGAAGCTGCCGCGCAGTTCTTCAAGGAGAACTTTCCCGGCGCTGTAGAGATTGTCGGCGAGAAGCTCCTTCTGGACGACTTTGAGAAGAACCCGCGGGGCAACCTCGTGACAATCAACGTGAGCTAGACATGACTGCACCTTACATCAAAAGATCGGGGCTAATGACCCCTCGTGGAACTAGTGCAATCCATCGGCGTGGTCGTCGCATGCTCTCCTGCTGGGCGACGCCTCGCACAGTATGGTCCCGTACGTCCACCTCTCGTCCTCGAATCCCGTCTATACCTGACCCGTCAGCCCAGCTTCTACGGCCAAGGTCTCAACTGCGGCCTTGAGGACGTCCGGGTACTCAGCTCGATACTCGAGAAGCACGGCATCACTCCTACCACTACCCTCCCTGTTGGCGAGACAGATCCCCAGCTCAAGCTCGCGCTCAAGGCGTACTCTGTGGGGAGGCAGGCGGACCTTGAGGCTATCTGCAAGTTGGCTTTGCAAAACTAGTGGGTTTTAATCTCCAGAGCACTGCATGTAATGGATACGGTGCTGATGGTCTCCACTCGTAGCACCGAAATGCGCTCTCACGTGCTTTCTCCCCTGCACCACCTCCGACGGCACCTCGACACCCTCCTCACGACCCTATTCCCCTCCTCCCACTCCCCTTCCTCCCCCTCCCCCCCTTTTTTGTCCCTAAAAGACCCCTTCCCAACCAAACAAGTCAGGGGGTGGACGAGCCTGTACGATATGGTGACGTTCAGGCCTGACGTGGGGTACGCCGAGGCGCTGAGGAAGGAGCAGTGGCAGAGAGATGCGGTGGGCTGGGCGGGGTGGGCTGGGGGGTTGTTGGGTGTCGGTGCGGTAGGGGCTGTCGGTGTGGGGTTGGCGAGGAGGTGGTTGGAGAGGAAGTGAGGCGTAAATGGGACATGATGAGACAGTGCCTAGAGAGGAAGGGTGTGTGCATCGGGACTGGGCAGTAGTGTGTCTGGGAAGAGAAGAAACGACGAGGCATGCTTATCGCAGGCTTGGAGAAGAGGTATCTGGAGTACATTAGGCCTGACAGAGAGGGGCGCAGCCTCTAGGCCCGGCCCCGCGAGAAAGTGTAACGGCAACGCCTGGTGAGGTTTGCATATAATAGCCACATATCACAACTCATGTACCCTGTCCATGCTGTATGTGCTAGTAACATGCTTTGATCTTCTTCTTTTCTGCTCCCTCACCCATTACACCAATCTCTTCTGGCCGCCTCTTACAGCCTGTGCCCATTCGTTCTCCTTCTTCCGCTCCTGCCTCACAGGCTCACCAGCCACCTTCTCCTCTACCACCACAATCGGCCCGAGGTTCACGCCTACCGGGTCCGACAACAACGCCTCTCCTATCGACAGCGTCCCGATCTCCAGTACCTGCTGCTGCTGCGCCTCCCCATTCTCTAAAAGCGCCTGCGCCCCCTCACGCGAATGATCCGACGACCCCTCCACGACGTGCGGTGCCAGCGTATCCTCCACCAGGCCCCTCGCTGCGTCCCTCTCGTCCTCGGGCGGGGGATGCACATGCACCTTCCCCAGCGCCTTCTCTGCCTCCTGCACGAGCTTGGCCACCTCCTCCTTCTCCGTCAAGTGCCTCAGCAAGTCCCCCAAGTCCTTCGCCTCGTTCTTGACAGCCTCGCTCTCGACCTTCAAACGGTTCTCGTCCCAGCCCATAGGCTGGCCGGAGGCGGCCCAGTCAGAGCCGACAGCCGCCTTCCATGAACCGCTGGTGGCGGAGAGGGCAGAGGCGATCTCGTCTTTGATGAGGCGCGGGGTGCCAACGCCGCGGTAGCCGAAGGAGGTATATACCTGGACGAGGGAGGCGCCGGCGTGGGCCATGGCGAGAGCGTCTGAGCCCGTGGAGACGCCGCCACAACCAATGATGGGAATGGAAGGTGGGAGCAGAGGGCGAAGGGTTTTGACTGCCTGGAGGGCGTAGGGGAAGAGAGGTTTGCCGGAGAGACCGCCGACTTCGTCCTGGTTGGCTGGGTTGGGAGGGTGGTCAGCGCAGGTGCGGTAGTCAGAGGCGTTAACGGTGGGACTCACAGGACAGCAAGTTGAGCTCCTTGCGGCGGATGGTGGTGTTGCTGATGATCACACCCTCGACTCCACTGCTTCTGACCGCACTCGCCACATCCGCGAGCTCATCCTCACTCAAATCGCTCGCGACCTTGACCGCGATCTTCGGGAGGCCAGTACCCTGCGCGATTCGATCCCTCTCACCCACCACATCCTTCAGCAGCTTCTCGAGGATCTCCCTCCCCTGCAGCGCCCGCAGGCCCGGGGTATTGGGGCTCGACACGTTTATGACCACCACGTCTGCATATGGGCCAAGCGTCCTCACGCCCTTGACGTAGTCCTCGTTCGAGTCCGCGGCGGAAGTCTTGTTCTTCCCGAGGTTGACCGCCAGGAGCTGCCCGGGGCGGAGGGAGCGGGGGACGCCCGCTGGCGGAAGGGGAATAGCCGGCAGAGGTGAAGGGAAGAGGGAGGGGTGGGACTGCGCGAAGTGGACGAGGCGGGCGCGGAGGCGCGTGAGAGTGTGGCCGTGCCCGAGAGAATTGAAGCCATAACGGTTGATGCAGGCTTCGTCCTCGCCCAGGCGGAAGAAACGGGGTTTCGGGTTGCCCGGCTGGACCGCGGAATGTCAGTCTGGTTCGCCTTGGTCTTTCTGATATGAAATGGGCGATCAGACTTACCTGGGGCTCAGGAGTTGTACTCCCGACTTCGACGTAGCCGAAGCCTAGGTCAAACAGCCCGTCGATCGCCTCGGCATCCTTATCGAAGCCCGCGGCGATCCCAACAGGGTTCTTAAGCGTATACCCAAACAGCTACACCGGTGTCTCGTCAGTATACCCCGGCGTGCGCCAGCCAGCCGAGACCTGCCTGCACTCACCTCAGCTTGCAGCTCGGGACCGTCCACGCCCATATCCCTGGGCCTCGCCCACTTCGCCCACCCGAGCACCCTCACCGCTAGCCTGTGGCCCTCCTCCGGGTCCGCCACGAGCCGCATCACAGGCATAACCACATGCTCGTGCAGTAGAGAGCGCGAGTCGTAGTAGTAGGCGAGGAGGAGACCGCTGCCGCCGACGAGGAGGGTGGTGGAGATGTAGCGCCGGCGCGGGGCAGTGGTGGATGACGCGAAGCGCGGGGTAGGCGTGGGGCGTTGGACGCGCGGGAGGGGGAGGGGGGTGGTGAGTGGGCGGCGGAGGGGGGCGAAGGGGAAGCCGGGGCGGAAGTGGGACATTGTGCTGCGCTGTCTCTCCCTTTTGCGTATAGCTGTGGTGAAAGCGAACGTAGGAGCCAGGTATAGGTATACCGACCGACGCACGCACGACATCGTCACTCGGGCCAGAAAAACCCACGTCATCACAAAAGTTCGCTGGGAGACGGCGGCAGCGACAGCGGCGAAGGGGTTCATGATCACTTGAACAGTCATTCCGGTAAGGTCATCGGGCGCATAGCAGTACATCCGTACCCACACACTCTGCCATTTGTCATGCCGACCCTCCACGAGACCATCGTGCCCGAAAAGCGGGTGCGACGAATCACCGTCCTCATCTCTGGCTCTGGTCCGTATCTTCCTTCCCTCCTCCGACCTTTGACGGCCGTGCTCACCCCCCCCCCCCTCCCACCTACACACACAGGGACCAACCTCCAAGCACTTCTCGATGCTGCACTCACCCATCGCCTGCCATCCGCGTGCATCACGACGGTCATCTCCTCCCGCTCGACCGCATTCGGCCTCACTCGCGCGCGCACGCACTCCCCGCCCATCCCCACCTCCATCTGCGCCCTCAAGACCTTCCTGTCCCGCAACCCGGGCGCCACGCGCGAGGACTACGATGCCGAGGTCGCGCGCCGCGTGCTCGAGAGCAAGCCCGATATGGTCGTCCTGGCCGGGTGGATGCATATCCTCTCTGATCGGTTCTTGGATATACTGAATGGTGCGAGGGAGCCGCCGCCCGCGCCGGCGCTGGGCCCGCCAGAGCCCAAGAGCCTGCCGACGCAGACGCAGACGGAGCCACTGCCGTCAAAGCCGGTCGCGGAGGAGGTGGCCACGGAGGCTGCGCTGGCAAAGCTGTCTCTGAAGGACGACAAGGAGGCCGAGACCGCTGCCACCTCCACCTCCACCCCCGACCCCGCCCCCGCCCCCGTCCCCGCCCCCGCTCCCGCGCCCCTCCCCTCCCCGCCTCTGCACCAGCGCTTCCCCATCCCCATCATCAACCTCCACCCCGCACTCCCTGGCGCGTTTGACGGTGCACACGCTATCGAGCGCTCGCTCGAGGCGTTCAAGAAGGGCGAGGTAAAGTGCACGGGCGTGATGGTGCACCGGGTTGTGGCGGAGGTGGACAGGGGGGAGCCGTTGCTCGTGCGAGAGGTGGAGATCAAGAAGGAGGATACGCTGGAGGATCTTGAGGAGAGGATACATTCTGTGAGTCGGTTGGACTGGATTGGGCTGCTGGGGCTGCTGGGGCTTGGACGTGGGCTAACCGTCGTCTTGTGTGCGGGTAGGTCGAGCACGAGATCATTGTGGACGGCGCGAGGCTCGTGCTTGAGGAGCTCGACAAGGAGGAGCGGATATGATTGGCATCAGGCTATGTAGAGTGCGTCATGGACTAGGTAGGGGGTAGGCAGGGAAGTAGCACGGGCTGTCAAGATGTAAGATTGCAAATACACCCTTGCCCCGCCCCGCCCCATTTTGTTTTGTTTTTAGTCAAGTGTCATCTCCTCGACGAGATCGGATAAGATGATTATTTCGTACTGGCCCTCCCGCGCAGCCCAGACAGCAAGATGTCTCGCGGCTCCTCTCCTCTCCGCTTCGACTTGAGGTAGTCGGACAGCAAGAACGCGACGTCTAGGTTCATAGCGTGTACGGCGTCAGCTTGCAGGGCTGAACCGAACCATGACGAAGGCTGGAGCTCACCGAGAGACTGCTCGTAGTTCAAGCGAGGGTCGCAGTGCGTCTTGTAGTTGAACGACAGGTCCTTGTCCTCAAGCTCCATCGACCCACCAATGCACTCGGTCTGCACCGCATCATCAGCGTCTCACCAACACACACACAGTCGACTCGGCCGGCCCACTCACCACAGAGTACCCCTCATCGTTGACCTCGCCTGTGAGCTCGAGGTGGACACCACCGAGGATCGTGCCCTTCTGCTTGTGGATTTCCATCGAGCGTGTGATTTCGTGGATGACGTCCACAAAGTGGCGCGTTTTGAGCGTGGGGTCGGTCACGGATGATTTGGTGCTGTAGTTGAGGTATGCGCAGGTTAGCTCTTGCCCTTTTCTCATTTTTTTTTTTTTTTTTTTTTTATGCGGGCATTCTTTCCCCTGGCATCTGCCCCGACCTCGACTCACTTTCCGTGCTGTCAAAGGTCACTTGGCGTCAGCTGTGCGCGACATATCATCGCAAGTCATCATGCAGGCGCCCTCGCTCACCATCGCATCGCACTGCCACACTACCACATGGTCCGTCTTCTTCACCGCATCGATATGTGCCGGCAAGAACTGGTCCACCTTTCCGGCGCCGTAGCGCCCGATGAGCGTGACCTTGCCCGGAATGCGCTCTGGGTTGACGACTGCGAGACGGGGCGCGAGACGACGGGGGGGGGGGGGGGGGGGGG